>PVJA010001855.1:0-117357 GCA_004027025.1 Myocastor coypus
TTTTTTTTTCTTTTTTTTTTTTTTTTTTTTTTTTTTTTTTTGAGTGGGAGTTAAACTCAAGGCCTTTCACTTGCCAGTCAAGCACTTATCCTGCTGAGCTATATCCCCAGCTCTCCACCTATATTTTAATTCATGACATAATTAGCTACGGAATTGCTGTCTATTAGTTAATTCACTCGAAATCTCAGTTTCTTCTTTTTTGTCACAACAAAACGCCCCTTTATTTATACTTTTGCAAAGTTAGTAACACATGACACAAGGTTGCCTAGGGACTGACAGCTGACCTGAACCAGACAGGATGTTTATCTCAGGACTGAGGTGGCTTGTTTGCTTTAGGCACTGAGGCCCAGTCCCACCTACACACACTTGATCAATTTTCTAGCTTCTGTGGCTCAAAATCTCAAGTGCGTCATTGATTGAAAGTGAAATAACAAGGGGTGGGGAAGATAGCTCAGTAGAATAAGCGCCTGCCTGGCAAGTACAAGGGCCTGAGTTCACTCTGGGGAACTGCAAAAAAATAAAAAAAAATAATAATAATAAATAAATAAATAAAGTGAAATAATAACAATACTACCTCATTTGTGTTTTGGGAAAATAAAATGATACATAAATTTTGCATGTTTTAAGTATAAATATTAAAGTAGTACTATTTTTAATTCACAAAATGTTGAAAATTGAGTTGTAGTCATTGATATTCACTGGAATATATATAACAAAAAATAGTTTCACTAATGTTCGACTTTTGCTTTAAATTGATTTGTTACTCTTATTCTTACTGTTTAAATGTATGTGGTATGGGGTCTCGCTATGCAGCTCAGACTCCTAGCGATCCTCCTATTCAAAGCCTCCCCAGGGCTGGGATTGCAGGCATGTGCCACCACACCCAGCCTTAGCACACTCGAGCAGGGTTGGACCAGGGCACCATGCAGTGCCAGGGACCCAGTCCCAGTGCCTGTGCTTGCCTGAGCAGGCATTTAGTCCACTCAGCTATTTTCCTGGCCCTTATTTAAGTTAATTTTTAAAAGTTAATTTAAGTTTTGACGTTGTCTGCTTTGTATTTGCATAGATGAAAAGACTGAATAAAGAGGAACAAACAACAAGTGCCCAGTGAAAAGGCCCCATGGTCTTGGACATGTCTCTTAACCTCTTCATCTAATTCTAAGATTCATGGTGATGTTTTCATGAGATAATGTCTACAACGTGCTTTCTAAAGTAACAAATACTGGATAAGTATAAAGACATATTAAGATATGTTGCGCTTTGTTCTATCAGTAGCTTGTCATACATATTTCTGACTGTGTCTCTGTTGTGCTCAAGTTTAATAATTAATGAACATCTAAAAAGAACATGTATGGTATTTCTATTGTGTGGTAGCATTCTGCTAGCCATTGGATTTGTATCAGTGAACAGAACTCGCACAGTCCCTGCTTTCAGACTTTTTTTTCCAGTACTGGGGATTGAACTCAGGATCTTGTGCTTGGTGGGCAAGTGCTGATTCTATAGAGCTATCTCCCCAGCCAGTACCTGCTTTCATGGAGACAAGTCTTTTGAGAGACAAATGATAAACAAAGGAACCATAATTACAACTATTGTAAGGGTATCGAAGGTGTACAGTTTCTGAGTATACAGGTTGTGGGGATCATTCTATTTATTAGTTTTTATTTTAAAATTCTTATAGGTCTTTCATTTTGCTGTCATTTCCCTCTAGCAAGGTGGTTCCTTTCCCTTAGTTACAGATTACCTTTTTAAAGGAAGTTTGTGCAGCAAGTACCTTCAAGTACCTTCAGAACAAAGCACAAGTGTGTGCTCAGAGCTCTTTGGCCTGATAGCTGAGTTTTGCTTTAGGAAGACCTAACTGGGCCAGGTTGTGGCACTCAGCTCAGTTTGACCTGGTGTTGGTCCATAAATGGAAAGACTTAGCTCGGAGTATTTTAGATGCAAAGCAGAGGGGAGACCCTCAGTCCACATGCTCAGTACCCAGTCTTTCCTTTACTTCCTGCCTGAGAACGACCCGTTCACTTCCGTCTGCGCCTGGGGACTGACCATCAATGCCCAATCAGCTCATCGAGTGCTCTTCAGAGGATGAACGCTGAGACTTCTGACAGGGTGGTGAAGGACTCTCAGCAGCGTGCAGCCGGGGAGAGGGTATTGTACTTGCTATGGCTTTGGGAAAATGTAAGAAGATATGCGACTGTCATCGCAGCAGAATGCAAAGTACTCTTTTACCCCCAAAACCCTTTGCCTGTGTTCATCTCTTCCTTCCCTTCAGTGCTCGGTTATTATCTTTTTAGTATTTCCATGATTCGTAGAAACGATGTACAGCTAGGATCATATAGAGCGTAGCCTTTTCACATTGGCTTCTTTAACTTAGCAAAATGCACTTTAGTTTCTTCTGTATTGTTTTCGTGGCTTGTATCTCAAGTACTGCATAATATTCTGCTGTCTATATGTACCACAGTATTTATCTGTTTGCATTCTGAGCAATACTTTAGTCACTTCCAACTTTTGGAAATTATGAATAAAAGGGCTATAAGCATCACTGTGCAGGTCTTTGTGTAGATATGAATTTTGAATTCCTTTTAGGTAAATGCTACACCCGGGACTTTAAATGTTGTACAAAATGGTAAAAATGTTTAATCTCCTACAGAATTGGCAGACTGTTATCCAAAGTGGCTGGGACATTTTGCATTTTGATCAACAAGGAATGAGTGGTAGGAAAGTGGATGTTGTCACTGTTCTAGACTTCAGCGATTCTAACAGATAGGCAATGAGATCCCATTGTTACTTTAGTTTGCATTTCTCTGATGCTACATGATAGGGAACATCTTTTCATGTGCTTATGTGCCATCTGTTTGTTCTCTTTGGAGAAGTGCCTTTAAAGCTCCTTTACTCATTTTTTGAATTGTGTTGCTTATGGTCTTATCTGTTGAGTGTAAGGGCTATTTTTCCAATCTAAATCTAGCACTTCATTTGTTTCCTGGTACAGTGGTATTAACATAATTCACAGGATGATGAGCTTCCTGGTCAAATCCACTGTTCAAAGAAATGTCGCCAATGGCAAAGCACATTTTGATCAAGTTTGATTTTCTCTTCCCTATAACTATTCCTTTTCTAGTGCTAAAGATAACTTTTGAGTTTCAATTTTGCCTCTCTTGTAGAAGTGATAATGAGGGTGAGAAGAAAAGGATAAAAACCGTGCTGACATTCTTTCATAATTTAAGACATATAACTTCTAGAGTGTTCCAATCTTTGCTTAGGCAAAATACTAAACTTAGTTTGGTGAATGTTAGTAAAAAATGAAAAAGACAATGTATTAAAAAGTTAAGAAACCAGGCCCGGCAGGATGGCTCAGTGGTCTAAAGCGCCTGCTTAGGAAAGCTTAGGTGGCTGCAGGGACCGCAGTTCGATCCCTGGCACCACATGCTGTGCCAGCCCTGCCCTCAGGGTGGGCTGAGCCGGCCATAAAAATAAATAAATAAACAAACAAAAGTCTGAAACAGGAAAAAAAAAAATGTTAAGAAACCATATTGATGCCAAAATGAAAACTGCAAATCAAGGTGACTAGCATTACCGAGGTGAAGTACGGTAGTCCCTTGCTATTTTATGGTTCAGCTTTTATGGGTTTTCTTTTTCTTTTTTTTCTTTTTTTGCAGGACTGGGATTCGATCTCATGACCTTGCACTTGCCAGGCACGCACTTGTACCACGGAGCTATCTCCCCAGCCCCTTCAAAAAACATTGATCTAAGTTATTATTATTTTTAAAAATCTTGCTCTTGCCAGGCAGGTACTTAATGGCTGAGCTATCTCCCTAGCTCCTAATCTAACTTATTTGTCATCAAACTTTTGCTATATTGTTGGATTTTGTGGTAGTGTATGCTACTGTATATGTATTTATATGTGTAGTATTTATGGTTTTAATTATTTTTGTCTAAAACAATTTAAAGCCGGGCGTGGTGGCACACGCCTGTAATCCCAGCACTTGGGAGGCTGAGGCAGAAGGATCGATGCAAGTTCGAGACCAGCCTGGGCTACAAAAGTGAGCTCAAGGCCAGCCTCAACTGCATACTGAGACCCTGTCTCAAAAAGACAAAAAAAAATAAATAAATAAAAAATAAAAAAATAAAACTATTTAAAATATATAAAAATATGTTAAAATGTTAATTCTAATATATTAAAGAATATTAAATCTAAATAAATACCCTGTTTACAGTATATATTCTTTAGTGGATGAATATATACTGTACAGTATATGTATGTTGTTAAAACTACATAGGTTTATGAGTTTAGAAAGTGGTTAAGAACATTAAAAGCATGGGAAGGGTTTATAGAGCCTTAAAGTAGACATAAATACTAAAATAGATACAATGACACTACCTCACTGATTGCCACCTATCACAGGGTGCCCGGAACGTAACCTCTGCAGTAAGTGAAGGACCACTGTGTCTTGCAAGTGGCTATGTAATCACAGACCAAAGCTGGGCCGAGCCTGAGATGATTCTGGAAAGTTCACTGCAGCTCCAAAGTGTGTGCCAATGAGGCTGCAGCTCTGGCAGACCGAAAAGGGGGCCAAGTGCTGAGATGTTGAAGTTCCTGAGGAGGCTACACCTCCTAACAGCTACTCTGCATTTTGCTGTGCTAACTACAAGTGTGAAATCCAGTGGGAGGTAAACAGGAAATGGTGAGGAAGTTGAGAATCTCTGTAATCAGGATTTACAAACTTTTTTGGAGGGACAGGGTCTCTCTACAGTTTGGGCTGGCCTTGTGCTCACTTTTGTAGCCCCCTGGCTAGTCTCAAATGTGAAGAGACCCACACTTGGCTCAACCTCCCAAGTGCTGGAATTACGGGCATGCACCCTCACGCCCTGGTCAAGGGCTGAGACAGCATGCCTGGGGACCTGCGCCAAGTGGGCCCGGCATGCAGGGCGGAAGACCGAACTCAGGTTCTTGTGCTTGTCAGGTAGGTGCTTATGCTACTGAGCTGTCTCACTGGCCCCACACACATATTTCTAAATTGCAAATTTGGAATAGGTTTCATGGATTTTCCAAAGTGTCTGGGAGATGCAAAAGCATTCTGAGATTTTTTTTGGCTAGGCTGGAAGATGATGGGAGCCCCAAAGGTTGTGGGACTCTGGGGAAGTGGAAGGGAGAGAAGAGCAAGCCGAAAGAGGGAAGGACCGTGTTCTCTACACTGCTGCAGCTCCCAGGAAAGGGCAACCAGCCTGAGGGAGGGAGCTGCCAAGACGCATCTTGCAAGCAGTACAAAGCCCCTGAACCAGTAAAGGCCGAAATGCTGGCAGCCCCAAAGGTCTGTAGCCCTAGGTTGACATGCATTTTACCAACATGGAAATCCATGTCCACCTCAGGAGAGAGGTGTCAGGGTCCAAATCTCAGATGCATCATAAAGGCTGATAGGTAGAGCAGGGGAGGCAAGATGATGACCAAATCAATTGTTGCCCAAGTATCAGAGACAGCAATTCCTGATGGTGTTTTGCCATTTATCTTTTGAGAGGGTTTCCTTTGGGGCCAGAGAAGTAGCTCAAGTAGTAAAACACATTCAGCATTAGTGAGGTCTTGGGTTGTCTCTAAAAGAGTTGTAGGGGAAATAAATAAGGAAATAAGGATAACCACGGGAGACCGCTCAGGCTGGACAGGCTGTCTGGGGAGAGGTATTTAAGCGGAGGACTGACAAGGCAAAATAAGTCAGCCGATCATGGAGCGAGAAGGAAAGACCTGCAATGTGTCACATTCAAGATCACAGCAGGGTGACAACAGGTCTCCTAGGTCACTTTCTCACATAGCTGACTGTGGAAGTAGAGTGGGGTGCCAGATGCTGGAGAAACGGAAAGACTTCAGTTCACGTGGGACAAAACCTGCAGGAGCACTTGTGGTCCACATGAGTATTCAATGATATGTTCTATGCTTCTTTGGACTTAATTTCTCCCAAGCACACCCAGGCTTTGGCTGAAGAGAGAGAACAGTTAGTTGAGAGATTACACTGCTGACCACAGAACAATGAGAACAAAAGGTTGTTAGTGATTTGCTGGAATGGGCTAAATCCTGGTAATCTTCATTGGCCAGGACATGGTTTCAAAAGATGTTTTTTCTTGTGACCAAGTTGGATCACTAAGTGGTCACTGTCAACTTGCCCTAAGGGCTGTTAAATTTTCTTGTACCTGGTACCACCATCCTGTACAAAACCTCCCGGTCTTGTACATAGAGGTCAACTTTACTCTGGAACAAGTGAGTCACTCTTATAGTTGGGGTCATCGTCTTGCATAAGTGTTCTGGTTTTCTGATGAGGGTGAAGGATTTTCAGTGCTTGAGTTACCAGAAAAGCACAGGGCTGGGGTAGAAGAAACTCAACAAGCAATAGGCCCAACCCGTCCTGTCATAGTCTTGGACAAAACATTTCTTATATGAATCAACACGTCTATGTGCAGAGCAAAGCAGAATTTGATTCAAAGATTAAGTCAGCAGCGGGGACAGACACAGGGTGAAGACAGCAACGCCAAACCTTTTGCCCCATTTCACTCATCAGTCAGATCACTGAAGGCCCAAGTGAGGAGTCAGTGTCCTCAGCAAAAGCAGCTTTCCTGTTCCTTGAGAGTAACCTGGGCAACTGCTACCAGAACCCACATGGCAGAGGTGTTGTCTGCCACAAAGGTAAGGAATTAATAATATGCTATCTAAAGAAAAAACCCAAACCAAAACAATGATCTAAACAACTAATCAGAAGATAACGTGATGCCATACAGCAACCATTGTTGGATTCCTATTACTTTGTTTAGTGAAATTTGGTGTTTCTTTTTAATGTCACATCTTTTTATTATTTTTAATAGTTTTTTAAAATTTTATTTATTTGTATTATGGCTGGCTCAGCCTGTTCTGGGGGTGGGGCTGGTGCAGCATGTGGTGGTGGGGATCAAACCACAGTACCTGCAGCTGGCTAAGCTTGCCTAAGCAGGCGTTTTAGCCCACTGAACCATCTTGCCAGCCCCTTTATATTGTTTTTAATGCTGTTTTTTTCTATTACCATTTGTATTCTTAAAAAAGAAAATATTTTTAAAACCTAATACACACACACACACACTATCTAGCTGTGTGACCTCTAATATTAATGATTTTAGATTGACAAAGAAACTGGGGCTACTGAGCTTATTTAGGTTTTTGGCTGGGGAGGGAGCTCAGTAGAATAAGCAGTTGCCTAATGACAAGCTCAAGGGCCTGAGTTCAATCCCTGGTTCCACAAAAAAAAAAAAAAAAAAAAAAAAAAATTGTTGACAATTTCTCATTTTGTGCAAACGTTTTGTTTGTTTGAAGTGAGGATCTCATAATAAGATTTTGAAATATGCCATGCCACAGGAGTGAGAAGTGTGCTAGGAGCTTGTCACCTTAGCCTTCAGTCCTACCACTGTCCCTCCACGGTAGTCCCTGTTTTTGTCTCACCTGGTGCATAGTAAAACCAGGATTCTGCTTATTGTAAATATTGGTAGGAAGATGCCAGACACTCCCTTGGCGTCTGATTTTATGTGGTTGATCTATTTGGTAGCTATACTTCTCTACCCGCAACTGGTAAAGTTTTATGCCAGTCCAACCCTAGGTGAGTTATGTGATCTATTTGGACACCAGTTCAGGATACCAAAGATGGTATGACCATTATGTAATATTAGAAAACAGGGACGAAAAAGAGAGAAAGCAAGCAAGCAAGCATAGTGACAAGCTGGGTATGGCAGTGCATTCCTATACTTCCAGAGCTCTGGGAGGCTGAGGCAAGAGAATTTCAAGTTTGAGCCCGGCCTGGGTGTCTCATTTACTCTTCTCTCACTGCTGGGACAAATACCAACACTCAGAACGACGGAAGGAGAGGTTTATTTCACTCACAGATAGCGCAGGCTTCAGTCCATACTCCGCTGACTCCGAGGCGGGCTGCAGCAACTGATGGTGGTAGAAAACAATGCAGAGCCGAGGAGGAGCAGCTGCGGCATCTCGTCAGGCTTCTCTCTTCCTTCTGTGCTCGCTGTGAAGATCCACACCACTGCCTGGACGAAGCTCCTCCAAGGAAATGGTGCACAAAGATCAGAGCCCCTCCAAGAAAGTGGGTGCACAGAAGGCTTTCTCCTCAACCCCTTCCTGTGCCCTTTCTGTGCTGAGTCACTCTAGGGCGAGCCTCCACCCCAGGGCGTAGAATCGACTGCTCTTCTATGTAGGATTCCTGGCGCACATTTCCAAAGCTCGTTAGAAGCTAGATGGTAGCTGTGGTAGATACACTCAAATCCCTCCAGTCAGGGGGCATGCAGGCTGAAATACGGAATGTTACAGTTGGGTGGAATTCAGGAGTTTCTTTAGCTTGAAGGGTTTTCAAATGTTCTAAAGCAATGAAATCATCTCTTTAAGAAGAAAATGTATAACAAAAGCAGTGGTGCCTTGGTTGACAAGTGAATTTATTTTATGATTTTAGGGAAAAACATGGCTGTGGTCATGTTGTCGCCTAGTGTGGAGTCTGCATATGGAAGCAAATTTTTTCCCATGTTTTTGTTGGCAACCGAGTCCTATTACCGTACTGATGTCTGGCTTCCTTTTATGTAGGCCACGGGGGAAGAGGAGGCCCCCTGGTCTTGTGCCCTGTGGACGCAGATGGTGCTGTGGAAGCTGCTCGTGGGAACCTCTGCTCGTCCGCCGTGGCTGTGGCGTTTCCACTGAGGTGAGGCCAGCCTGTGGACCTGCCACCGCCGTTTGACTAGAAAAGCTCTGTGACCTTCTTAGCTTACGAAAACATCAGGATGGGCAGGGAAGACTAGTGGTGGCATCAAGTTGACAACATATTGTAGGGATTTGGCCTATGAAGCCTATGCTATCCTTGGGGTCTGCCCGCCCACCAGGTCCGCTGTAGGACCGTTTGCTTTGAGTTGCAGGCCTGAGGACTGTATCGTGACATCAGAAAGCTATGGGTACACCTGCCTCAAGGAGCCCTTTCTCCCTGAACAAATGCTGAAAATAGTATTCTGTGCTGGGTGTGGTGGCATCTGCCTGTAATCCCAGCTACTTGGGATGCTGAGGCAGGAGGGTTGCAAGTTCAAAGCCAGCCTGAACAATTTACAGAGACCCTCTCTCAAAATTAAAATGGCTGTGGTTGTAGCTTAGTGGTAGAGTTCCCCTGGGTTCAAGTTCCAGTACTGCAATATATAATCAGTTTTCTGATAATATATATGTACATATGGATACATATAGTCTTTTGATATGTGTATTTTCTATGATTTTAACAGGAATGAAAGTTAAAATATTTTCATGGGCTCCTGAAAATATCATGTGCCCTAAGCACCTGGCTTGATGGAGAAATCACCTGTGGTGGGCCTTCCAGGTGGGGCACATTTGTCCATCTGCCTCAAGAGAAGTACTGTTTAGAGACAGTGGTATCCAATGTCTGAGAAGGCTAAAGTATTTTCTCTAGCTTCCTTGAGTTTGCGAAGCACATCCCCTTTTGTGGCACTACATGGATATCCAGCACAAGAATGATTTCATTTGCTCACTCCCCTCCCTGCCTAAGTGACGTTCATTTGGACTTGAGAATGGAAGGCAAGGGAGTAATACTTCCACAACAGAAGCCATGGTTAACTGCAGAAAGGAAGGCTTTGACTCTCCTTCAGAAGAGTCGGTCACTTCTCGAGCCCAAGGCCTGGAGTCCCGCCCCACTTCTACCTGAAGGTAGCCTATTCCTACAGTTGCAGTAATGCCTAAAGCAGATGTAGGTGGAGCTGCGGTGCTTGGGACGGGGCCAGGTCCTCCTGGGAGGCCTCACAGAGCTCTGAGGAGCAAATGCGAGGGGTCCACAGAGCTACCTGGGTGATCTGCCCAGGGAGTGCACAGCCCTTGCCCCATACCAAGAAATCAGAGGCAGGGTTGTCACTTCTGCTTTTTATTTTATTTATTTATTTATCCATATTTAGGGCAGGGTCCACAGGGTCCACAGGCTCTCAGTACACAGATCAGGCTCATAGTGATCCATCTGTTTTCAGCCTCCCAAGCACTGGGGTCCCAGGTGCGCACCACCATGCCAGGTCTCAGCCGCCATCTCAGCGCATCCCAGGGGCTGGACTGGCTCTGCATGCTGGGCACCAAAACCCCACCACTGCGCTCTGTCTAAGCAGGTGCATTAGTTCCCTGAGCTGTCCAGCCAGCCCTGTCTTCTACCTTTTAAATCACAGTGGTTGACATATTTGCAGCCATGCTGGCCTACTAACTATGCACTTGATGGATATCCAGATAGAGCAATAGCTCACATGGCTGCTACCAATGATTCTGGTTCCAGAATGTCTTAGTTACTTTTCTCTCATTGCAGGGACAAAAACCTGACACTCAAAATGAAGGAAAGAAAGGTTTATTTAGCTCACAGCTTGTGGAGGTTTCAGTCCTTATTCGGCTGGCCCAAGGCTGAGTGGAACAGGGCAGAGAGCATCCAGTTCATGGCAGCAAAACAGCAGCAGCATAGGGGCAGAGGCAGCCAACCACACAGGGCAGCAGAGCAACAGCAACAGCTCAAGTCTGTCTCTCTGTCTCTCTTTATATTACATTCAGGCTCTCCACCTCAGCCTATCCGCCTTAGGCCACACCCATAATCCCAGCAGTACTCAGACCCATAATCCCATCTGTACTAAAACACATAATCCCAGTGCCTCATGAGTCAAATTGCAAACTCTAGAAGTCCCCACCCCATGACTGCATGAGGCTTTGGGGGGACAGCTAGACACAAGCTGTAACACAGAACCATGCCTCAATTTCCTAGATGCAAATCCTAAGGCCCGAATGGAATGGTGGGGCAAGCATTATCCTATTCCCCAGAAAGAAATACATAATAATAGCACAAAGCTACTTAAACCAACTTGGGTCCAGCCCAGTTCTGGACACCTGCCACCCATGGCTTCTCCATGCTGCGTGGCAGTGCTAGGACGTGGCCGTGTCTCCCGTGTGCCTGAGGCACAGGAAGCTTCAGTAGTTTGCCCATTGGGTTCTGCTTGCTTAGGGAGCAAAAAGATCTCTGTAATCTAGGGGTGGTAAACCTGGGGCTGGTACCACAGTGGACCAGATTCTTAAGTCCTCTTTGATGAGAATAGAGCCAAAGGTTCCTGCTCCAATATTGTTCTCTTCTACTTTTTTTTTTTTTTTTTTTTTTTAGCTATACCGGAGTTTGAACTCACGACCTTGCACTTGCCAGGCAGGCACTTGTGCCATGGAGCTATCTCCCTAGCCTGGTCTCTTCTACTTTAGAGAATTCTTTCTTTTCTCTCTGCTTCTGCTACTTTTTGAAGAAGCTGAGGGATCTGCAACAACCTCCCTGTGTACCGATGCTGCTCCCCACACAGAATCCACCTGCAGACCAGAACTTCAGGTCCCTGTCCACCCGGCTCCCCATGTTTGTCCTTACAGAGAGTGAACTGTGATCCAGAACTATCTTTAGTGCGAAGAGCAGAGCTCTTGGAGGCTGCTCATGGTGTCAGAGCTCAAGCCAAACCACAGCTATTTCTGGTCCTCCCAGCCTCTGCGGGCTGTTGGCCTACCGTGTGCTCCACTCGGCTGGGCTGCCCATGCCAGGATGCTACATCTCCGTTCCAAGCACTGACCTCCCCCAACTCCCAGCAGCACAAGCTGCACCCACGTGCGGAGAGCGAGAGCGAGAGCTGGCTCCCTGCTCAGCTTGGTGCTGCCTGCCTCGGGGAGGCAGCTGAGTGTTCAGACCGGAGATGGCTTCTCTTAAATGCAGCATTAGCTCAGCTTGGCCAAGTCAAGTAAGCAGTCTGATCTGCCTATGCCTCTTTTGTTTTTGTCGTTTATAATAGTTAATACTAACAAAATAGAAAAGTCAGTTAAGTGCCTGTGTCATCTGACTCTCATAAAGAATGATTGGGCTAATTCATGTAAAGCACTTAGAAAAGTACCTAGGTCAAGAATTAGTAGGTAGTAACTGTACCTGCTATGAGATGGTTGGCCCCAGGACCAATCACAAGATGACTCACGATTCAAATTACCCTGTAATTTGAGGTTATTTTAGGGTTAGAATTCTCAATAACTTTCGCCCCTCTAATGCGCTCCATTCCAAGCCCTAACAAAAGACACAAGGATCTCCCAGGGAGAGGATCAAAGCGTTCATAAGTATGCATGCTCCGCAGTTGGGCGGGGACAAAGCAGCGGCCCAGGGAGCAGTAACTTCCTGAGAATTGTTGAAGTACCGCATCCCACGAAGCCAGACTCCGCTATGTTTGTTGATCTTAATCTGGGTCACGACTGATTCAACGCTTTCATTTCCACCAGCAAAACCCAGCGGAATCACTGGAGGCATAGATACTCCCACCCCGGGGGCTGTTTTCTCTCACCAGTTCTTCTCTGGGTAGCTTTCGGACTTTGTCCTGTCTTAACTTTGCTTTGTGCTGCTCCTAAAATTTTATTTTTATGGCTGGGCTTTCCGCCTTGCACAGTTTTTTCTTTTCAATGCTTTTATGAATGGTGAAAACTACCAGACGCGAAGTGGCACTGCGGTGGCATGGAGGACCTTGCCCGGGTGCCGAGAGCTTTGCGAGTGCTTGCTCTCAGTCCTGAACCCTCGTGTGGCACAGCTGAGGCTGCAGACAGAAACCAGGGGATGGCCTTCAGGCAAGCATCCGAGCCCCACGCGAACCTCTGCCCCCCATCACCAGGTCAGCGCAGCTCTGAAGGGACGCCCTAGCTCCGAGACGGGGCACATTAATTTCATCCATTACCTGACACACTTCAGCTCTCTGAGTTGTTCATCCAAGAGCACTCTCAAACCCCTGCATGCCGATTTCCGTCCCAGTTCCCCAGGACCCTACTGCGCAGCATACTTTACATAATTTAAAGAAAACAAGCATTGTTGCACATATATCCATCCAGACAAAGGACCTTCCATCAGAGCTTTGAAGCCTACCGTGTGTTCCCTTCCTGTCGCATATACCCTTCCCTGTCCGTGCCCTTATACCACGTAACTGCTCTCTTCCATTTTGTGTCAATCATAGTTTTTCTTTTCTTTTCTAATGTACTTGGTACAGTGTCTCACTACGCAACTCAGACTGGTAGTGACCCTCCTGTTTTCAGCCTCCCTAGTGCTGGGATTACAGGTGTGTGTCACCACACCCAGTGTCGGAGGCCAGCTCAGTGTGCACAGGGGTGGGGCCAGTGTAACATGTGTGTCAGTCAGATTTTTATCTTAAATTTTTATCTCATCTCTGTAGTGTTCTTATATGATTTTTTGGATATTTTTTTAGCTTTAAAAATGCATATACAGGGCCTGGAGGGATGGCTCAGTGGTCTAAAGCACCTGCTTGGGAAAGCTTGGGTGGCTGCAGGGACTGAGGTTCAATCCCCGGCACCACATGCTGTGCCAGCCCTGCCCTCTGGGCATGCTGAGCAGGCCATAAAAAATGAGTGAATAAACAAACAAAGGTTCTAGCTGGGCGTGGTGGCTCACGCCTGTAATCCCAGCACTCGGGAGGCTGAGGCAGGAGGATCAGTGCAAGTTCAAGACCAGCCTGGGCTACAAAAGTGAGCTCAAGGCCAGCCTCAACTGCATAGCGAGACCCTGTCTCTAAAAGACACACACACAAAAAAATGCATATATAAAGGGCCAGTGAGATAGTTCAGTAGACTAAGTGCTTGCTGCTTTGGCAAGGACAGGGACCAGGGTTCAATCCCTGGTCCTGCATGCTGCGCCAGCCATGCCCCCAGGCGTGGTGGTGTTCACCGTAATCCCAGCGCTGTGGAGGCTGAAAACAGGAGGATCACTATGAGTCTAAGCTGCACAGTGAGACCCTGTACCAAATACATACATGAAAAAAAAATATATGTTTATCAACTACTTCCTTTAATATTATACTGTAGCATGGACTAACACAAAGGAAGCTCCATAAATGTTTGTTCTGATTTGTTTATCACAATACAGATTTCTCCTTCACAGCCCTCAGGAAAAATGACTCCTGCTGACGCTTGATTTGAGACTTCAAGCTTCCAGAACTGTGAAATGGGACATTCTGCTGTTTAAGCCACCTGGTTTGGAGTACGTTATTACAGCAGCCCGAGCAAAAGCATACACTTCGGTATCTTCCCTTTGCCCTGTCTCTCTGTATGTTACCGTCTGCGTCTAGGTGTCCACCCAGAGCCTCCTGCAGTCACGGGGCAGCTTCTGCAGTTTGTGATTGATTCTTTTTTTTTTTTTTTTTTGTCTTTTTGAGACAAAGTCTTGATATGCAGTTCAGGCTGGCCTTGAGCTCACTTTTGTAGCCTAGGGTGGTCTCAAACTCATATCGATCTGCCTGTCTCAGCCTCCCAAGTGCTGGGAGTACAGGTGCGCACTGCCATGCCCAGCTTATAATTGATTCTTATCCAAAGCTGGGATTGCAGGTGTGAGAGCTACACCCTGGCCCTGGGGTGGGTAATTTGCATGCCACTGTAAGGATAGGAGAGAGGCTAGCTAGGTGCCAGAGTTGCTGCCACTCTCTTGCCCTTTGTGGCTGCTATGGAAGGTTGCCCTCTGCCATGTGCCACTCTACCTTGGAGTCAGCTGAGCATGGACTGAAACCTCTACTAACTATGAGCTAAATCAGCCTTTTCCTTCCCTTGTTTTGGGTATTTTGTCCCAGCAATGAAGAGTAACTGAGACAAGGCCCAACCACAGGGGGAAAAGCAGGCACAGCCAGAATGTTCTGAGAGCATTTCTACGGTATCACGGGGGCCAGTGCCAAACTGTTGGACTACTTTTCAAAGGAAATCCACAGTCAGGACTGGGAAAATCATGGGTGTACTTACTGAGCTTTAAGGTCTATGGGAGTAATCATTAAGAGGGAGATGAAACACTAAAAACAGAAGAGGTTGGAAGACAGCACTGGCTGGGATGAGCTGTAGGGTTGCTGAAGTAGTCAGCTCCAGAAGGTGGGGAGCCAGAAGCGTGACTGGGGGGCAGACGCTGGGCCATGGGGGGTTGCTGAGGAATTTATGCTGGGCCAGATGGCAGTTCTCTGGGAGGAAAGCTGAGGGTCAGGACCAGGAGATGGGAGGTGAGTTTCAGAAGGAGCATACAGAAAGAATCAGAACTCAGACTTTGAACTGAGGACATAGTGGAGATCTTCTCTATCAGAGGGTCATTTCTATTCTGGGTGAGCACATTTTGTTAATTATAGTAGCCCTGGCATATAGTCCTTTGGAAAAACTAACATGCATACATATGTTTGTATTGCGTATCATATATTCAATGTATACATCCTAAGTGGGCCATACATGGTAGTGTTTTCTCAAATATTTGTGTGTAACTATCTGAATGCCAAAGGAATATAACCAAGAGCTTGTAAATGTACTTTAAAATTTATGTTCTATGAAGTATTTGTAATTGTTATAATTTTCTTTCTTTCCTCTTTCTTTCTTTCTTTCTTTCTTTCTTTCTTTCTTTCTTTCTTTCTTTCTTCCTTCCTTCCTTCCTTCCTTCCTTCCTTCCTTCCTTTTCTTTCTTTCTCTTTTTTTGACACACCATATCCCTATGTAGTGCACATTGGCCTTGAACTTGCTTATGTAGCCCAGGCTGGCTTCAAACTCACAGTGATGCTCCTGCCCCAGTCTCCTGAGCACTGAGTTTGCAAGCATGCACCACCTTGCCCAGTTATATGTCTGTTTAAGTTTTATCGTTCACCTCTCCTTGCAGTGTGTTCATCTATCCAGGCATCTAGTACAGTTATCGTGTGGGTTCATTGACTTGCGGTGTGTTACTACTGGCCCCAAGGCTTTTATATACACTCAAGGGTGAGAAATGAACACATGTAAGTTAGGAGAGATCGTCTCATTTGAGGGCCTTCTGAGAGACCGACAGTGACAAGCTGGGACCTGGGATGGTAACAAAAGAAAACTGGTATGTAATGTGAAACTGCGCTATCAAGTTGTTGTTCCAGTTATTTTGGATGGACACTTCACAAAGGAATCTGAGTAATATGGTTAGGCCAGGCCAAGCAGGAAATAAGTATGTAGATAACTTGTAAAAAAAAAATAAACCGTTGCTGGGTGTGGTGAGCAGGCCTGCAGTCCCAGCACACAGGAGGTTGAGACAGGAAGTTGTTAGGAGTTCAAGGCCAGGCTCAACTACATAAGGAGACCTTTTTTTTTTTTCTTTTTAAGTTTATTTTAGAATATCTCTAGCTTTATAGGAAATTATGAAGATGGCACAATGTTCCTACATACCCAATACCCTGTTTCCTAAATTACTGACATCATACATTAGTATGCTACACTTGTCTTAATAAACAAGCTCATATTGATGCACTGTTATTAATTAAGATCTGTACTGCATTTAGGTTTCCTATTTCTTACTTCGGTTCTTCCCTCCCAGGGCTTCCTCTAGAAGGCTTTCCTATTTTTAGCCCTCGCGTCTCCTTGGTTTCGATGGCCTGGCGGTGCTCCAGCCTTTGCTTGTTCTGGGCGACCTTGGCAGCTTGGGGAAGCGCTGGTGAGGCACTTCACAGACTGTCCCTCCCTGGAGCTGGCCTGGTATTTTCCCCATGATGAGACCGGGCTTGTAGGTTTTAGAGAGGAAAACCACAGAGGACACTTGCCGTTTCCACTTCATCAAATTCAGAGTGCCTGCTACCAGCTAAGGCAACAGCTGGTGCAGACCTGGGCAGGGAAGGTCAGGTTCCTCCGCTGGAAAGCGCTCGCTCCCTGCCTTCCCTAACCTCCTGTACCTTTTGGAAGCAAAGACTGGGGTTCAGCCACACTTTAAGAGCTGTGAGCAGTTTCCTGGTGGGAAGTACAGCTGTTTAAGTTATTTGGAGTTCTTCTGGATGGGACAAGCCGTGCCCTTTATTGACATTAATGTTGATTTATAGATATTTTATACTTTAAATTATAACTTGATACTCCATTTTATTGCTTGACTGTTCTATCTTTGGCCACTAGGAAGTCTTCCAGTTGGGTCTTCTGTCTGTACATTTTAGTAATTTCCCACTTTCTGACACCACAAGATGCTCCAGGTTCATCTTGGTTGGCATTTTCAGAACAAACCAGGAGAACATCAGGTGTCTTTCTTCCTTTTGGAATCTGCTTCATTACTTTGTTTCCGAGGACCACCATGTTTATTTCTTGGTGTAATCCTAAAAGTACGAGTTCAAGACCTGTAAAATCCATAGAATGAGATTCCCACAGTAATGAGCAATTTTTCTTGGGAATATGTGAGAAATGTGATGAATGCGTTTATACTTACTAGAGCAGAAGAGACCGCAAGCCAGCAGATGCCAGAAAGAGCCGTGTGAAATCAGTGGAACACGCTACAACTTTGAAATGGCAGCTATGTTAGAAGGAGCTGTGGATGGCCGTTCCACCCAGATGTGGAAACAAGAGGCCACGTGGGAAGCAGGGACTGCAGAAATCAAAGGTTAAAATTGCTATGCCAAATAGCAGAGGTGGGATCAGTTTCAATATTATCAAGCACAATCCCTTACTGAAACTTCCATTTTATAAGAAGCGTTGGGGATTTTCCTCTTGTTTGGGGAGGGCTTCTGGATTCCCTCACATCCTCATAATGGAAATGTAGGGTGGTCCTGGGCAGTCGGGTCTCCTGCTGCGTGTTGTGGGTGTCTCTAGGTGTCCCCCAAAGCCTCCTGCAGTGACAGGGCTGCTTCCTGAGTTTGTGATTAATTCCTGATCCAGCTCTGGGATTATGGGGCAGAACGCCTGCGTTACGGTGTGAGGAGGGAAGAGAGGCTCCCCAGCTGCTGAAGGAAGCTGCGGTTTCTCCCTTTGCTCTCTGTGCTTTGCCACCATAAAAGGTTGCTCTGTGCCATGCACCACCCTGCCTTGGAGCCAGCTGAGTAGGAACTGAAACCTCCACAAGCTGTGAGCTAAACAAACCTTTCCTTCCTTCATTTTGGGTGTCGGGTGGTTGTCCCAGCAACAAGACACAAGGTATGTTTACCCGTGAAAGCCATTCCAAGCTAGGCATTGCATTTGCCGTTTTTACTCTTGGGGCTATTGCTGTTCATTAACTTCGGAAAGCCCTCACTTTGTCACTACAAGAACAGCATAAAAAGAGCACAAAGGCAAGATCAGTTTTGGGGAGGGGCTCCTGAAAGTCCTCTGCAGTCCTACAGACCAGAGATCCAGTCAGGGTTTTCTCTGAAAAGTGATGGCTCTGGCTTCATCATATCCAGTGCCTATCACCCTATCCATATGTAAAAACCAATGTCTTTCTTCCTAAAAAAAGACTGAGTTTTCTCGTTAGCCCCTTTCCTCTCTCTTCAGACTTCCTGCTCCTTCTCCAGCTTCCCATCCCTTGTTTGCCTAGCTTCTCGGAGGCTGGTTTCACTTCAGAAATCTGACAAACTCATGTAGTCAACAGAGTGCTGAGAACTACGTTTTGCATAGGAGAAATCTCCTTAGGTATGTCGTAACAAGAACTTTGTAAGGCCAATATGGTCATTTTAATAGTAGGAAAAAGAAGTCTTAAGAGGTAAGGAAGATCTGTTTCTCTTGGGCCGAAGAGGGCTTATGTGACGGTGGAGAGTTTTAGCCTGGCTTTTTTTTTTTTCTTCGTGGTACCAGGGATTGAACTCAGGACCTTGAATTTCTCGGGACATTTTCAAGGTCACCCAAAAGAACGCAAGCACCTCCCTTCCTTTTGGCATCTGCTCAGTCATCCTTTACTTCCAAGTGCTGCTGAAAGAACTCATGTTTGCAAATGGTTAGGAATGACAACGCTGGTGCTGGGTTGTGCAAACAGGGATTATACAGTGCGCGCACAGGACAGGACTTTGTGAAGTGGCCACCTGCAAAGCGGCGAACCGAAGAATGAGGCAGGTGGGCCCCAAAGGCTTTCAGAGTTGTGCCATTTCTTAGTCTCTAGACTTTGACTTAAGTTATTCAACAGAATTTACAGAACATAAAATTTCTACTCTTCAATATTGTATGGTGAATGCTGAAGAATATTAGTACATGACTTAATCTTTCATTGATCCTTTACAAATGGTTTGGAATTGTTACTTATCCTACATGTTGTTCAGTAGCTAAATGCATTCACTTTTAATATCTTTGATTCTCACCATCAGCAGATACCTGTTAGGAACATATTATATCCAAGCCAAATGCTAGAGGTTTAAGAATTTCACACAGTTAGGGCTCAGCAGATTAAAGAGCCTGCTTAGGCAGATGCAGGAACCAGCTTTGATCCCTGGCATGCTGTACAGGCCCTGTCCCCGCCCCCAGCTCTGAGACTGGGCGTGGTGGCACACACCCGTAATCCTAGAGCTCAGGAGGCTGAAAACAGGAGGATCACCCTGAGTTGGATCTGTGTAGTGAGACCCTGTACTAAATACATTAAAAAAAATTATTTAATGTAGTTCCTGATATGAAGGTGCTCATCAGACGTTATCAAACTGATAGGTAATTGTTATATAGCATGAAAAGTAAAATGATAAAAACATGCATAGCAAAATGGCAGCACTGTGAAAGGGAGCGGGAATGCAGTAGATTAGAGAATGATTTGCAGCAGAGGCGACCCTAGCGCTGGGTATTTAAAGGAAGATTCTAATTTTAAAGTAGGAAAGGGTGGGGTGGGGATGGACTGAGAGTCATTTTGAGTGAAGGGTCAGTCTGTAGCACAGCCAAGAGGCCAAGCTGAAAAGGCATTTCAAAGGGCTGGACTCCTGGAGGCTGAAGCGGACTGTGGAGTGCGATACTCCCGAGGCAGGCGCCAAATCGCAGAGGATCTTTTCCCTCGTGTGTGGGATGCAGATAAGAAGTGGAAACTCCAGGGGCTTTAACCACAACTATATAGATGGCTGAGGTGGGAGAGGATCCATTAAGAGACTGGGGAGGATGGTGGGGTGAAAGGTGAATGATGACGGGGCCAGAGGAGGCCTGCATTGTGGTTGGGAGAGAGAAAACTGGGGGGGAGGGCTAAACACAGAGAACGTGAAGAATCGGTTGTGCCTCGGGGAACGCTGAACACTTAAAGCACGGGTAAGGGGCCGACCGAGAGAAGAATAAATGTTTGAATAGAGAAAAAGAGGCTGAGAGGCAGCAACTGCACAGAACACGGCATCCCGCAGCTGTGTCCCCAGGATGCAGCGGTCGCAGCAGCGCAGTCATTCATTACTTCTTGTGCGTTTTCCCATTTTTGTAGCAACAAGGATTGGACTCAGCACCTTCACACTGAGCCACGTCCTTGGCTCTCTGAAATTCTTTTTATATGGTGGCAAACTTCTCTTAAGTTCCTGGAGTTGACTGAACTTGCAGTCCTCCTACCTCAGCCCTCTGGAGGGCTGAAGTTACAGGTGTGCACTGCCCCTACCTGCAACAAATAGTTTTTGAGTATCTTTGGGTGACAAGCTTTGTGTGGTACTGAGGATACAGAGGTGGAAAAATCATATCTGGCTCTCCCCACCTGGAGCATATATTCTAATAGAGGGGAGACAGATAATACAGAACCACATAGATAAGGAAATTTCAAAAATGATAGGAAACAAAATAAAACAATATGGCAGTATAATAAAGTATCATGCTTTCAACTGGGGAGTTTGGGAGAGGCTAAGCATGAAGTGAAAAAGCCAGTCTGTTCAGAATACCTGGCATGCAGGGTTCTGAGAGGAGGAAAAAACTCAGTGCAAGATCCTGAAGAGGAAGTAAGTGGAGGGGAAAGGAGACTAGCCGGGTGGGGAGAGAGGTGCGCCGGGATGCGGAGTAGAATCAGCTGGGTAGGAGAGGAGGTTCAAGCTCAAGCTAAGGTTTTTATGCTTTTTTAAAAAATGTATTTTAGTACAGGGTCCACAGCGCCTAACTACCCTGGTGTGTTGCCTCTATGTGCCCACCCCCCGGAGGGCTGTCATCGCTATGTATCGCACATGTGTTATGGTTTGGGTCTAGCTGTCCCCCAAAGTCTCATGCAATCATGGGGCAGGTACTTCTAGAGTTTGAGACTTGACTCATGATCCACTGTGATTATGTGTTGTAGTACTGATGGGACTATGGGTCTGAGTCCTAGGATTGCAGGTGTGACCTAAGGTGGATAGGCTGAGGCAGGGAGCCTGAATGTAATATAAAGAGAGACAGAGAGGCAGACTAGCTGCTGTTGCTCTCTGCTGCCCTGGTTGGCCCGTCGCCTCTGTCACCATTCTGTTGCTGTTCCACTGCCATGAACTGCTGGCCTCTGCATTGAGCCTCTCTGCCTTAGATCCAGCCAAGTATGGACTGAAACCTCCAGTAACTGTGAGCTGAATAAATCTTTCCTTCCTTTATTTTGGGTGTTGGGTATTTGTCCCAGCAATGAGAGAAAAGTAACTAAGACAACATACATTTTAGTGAAAAAGAAAGAAGGCAGTGGAGTCCTTCTACCGCTATCCAGGCTGGCCTTGAACTCCTGGACTTAGCTGAGCCTTTCGCCTTGGGCCTGACGAGCCGGTGTCTTAGCAGCTGGGAGAAGAGCCTCCTGGAAGCCACATAAGGCGATGGCAGAGCTGGGATTCAGTGCAGGTTGGCCTCGCGCAGCCCCACCTCACTCCTAACACCATTTCCCCACCAGAAAGATGGACGGCACTGGCATGGTTGCTGGTGAATTAGAAATTTCTTCTCACTTTCTGACAAAAATTGTCTATCTCAGAAATACGTCTTTTGAAATGTACAGTGTACTGCTCCTGAAATTTGATTAAGAGGAATTTAAAAATTATGTCCATTCTTGAAAGCTTTTCAGACATTTTCCATTAATTAAAAATTCAGGGGCTGGTGAGATAACTCAGTGGACTAAAGCACCTGCTTAGGCAAGTGCAGGGACTGCCGTTCGATCCCTAGCTCCACGTACTGCACCAGCCTTGCCCTCAGGGTGCACTGAGCAGGCCAGAATCCAAGACATGGTGGTGCATGCCGGCAATCCCAGGGCTGGGGAGACAGAAAGCAGGTGGATCACCACGAGTCTGCACTGCATAGAGAGACCTGGCAATGACTAAATACATTTAAGGAATAAAAAATAAAAATTAGCAACCAGGGGCTGAGGAAATAGCTCAGTGGTCTTAGGTACCTGCCTGGCAAGTGAAAGGTACTGCATGCTGTCCAAGCTGTGTAATGACATCCTGGACCAGAGAGATAGATAGATGGATAGATAGAGAGATAGATAGATAGATAGAGAGAGAGAAAGATGATAGATAGATAGATAGAGAGATAGATAGATGGATAGATAGAGAGATAGATAGATAGTTATTAACCCAAAGAAAAGCTCAGTATGGGGCTGCATGTTCTAAAGTACTATCTATAAGCTCACGACATTGCATTTTTTTGGTCTCAATTCTCTAACTCTCTTCTAGGCTCTGAGTTAATACACCCAGCTTGACATTTAAATGTCATCTGTACACTTCAGATCCGGAGTGACACTTACTCTTGGCTCTTCCAGCCCCCAGATCCATTTTCCTATGGAAGAGTAAATGGTGACACTTCTTGTGGGTCCCCATTGCAGAAACTTCACAGTCATCTTCTGACCTTACCTTATCATTAGTGCCAGTTCCTTCATGAGGTTATATCAAGGCCGAGCTTGGTGGCACTTGCCTGCTGTTTCAGTATTCTGCGAGGCTGAGGCAGGAGGATTTCAAAGCCAAACCCAGCCTGGGTTACTCTCAGCAACTGACTGAGACCTTGTTAAAAAAATAAAGTCAAGTGTGTATAGCCCTGTTCAGAGACCTCTCAGGGCTGGGGAGATAGCTCAGTGACAAAAGAACCTGTCTTGCAAGTGCAAGGTCCTGAGTTCAATGCCGGCTACCACACATTATGTAGCCCTGGATCCCGGGGCGTGGGGGTGCATGCCTGCAATCCCAGCACCAGGGGGCTCAGGCAGGAGGATCACTACGAGTCCAAACTGCATAGTGAGACCCTGTGCCCACCAAACAAATAAACAACGGTCCCTCTGTTCAGCCTCAATATTTGGAGAGGGATTTTATATATATGTCAATCCTCTGCCACTGGGCTATGGACCCAGGCTAGTTCTCTTGTCTTCAGTAACTCCACCGGCCACTACCCCACCCAAAGTGGGCGTCTGCTTTTCTGTCATCTTACCTGTCATATGCTCCTCCTGGTACTGACCTCATGCAATAATGTTTGATTTCTTTCTTTCTTACAGGTCTCCCCCTTTAACATGCAGGCTCCATATGGACAGGATTTCTATTTTTGATTGCTGTCATATCTACTGGTTTTTTAAAAAAATTATTTATGTATTTGATAGAGGGTCTTGCTACGCAGCTCAGATGGCATGTGGTACCAGGGATCGAACTCAGGTCCTTGTTGCTTGCTAGGCAGGTGTCTAGATAGCTGAGCTATCGTCCCTGTCCCTCTACTGCGTTTAAGTTGATTAACATAATGCTTAGTAGGTACACAATATTTTAGTATCCAAATGACTAAGTAGCTTAGGGAATAGTTTCCAGATGGAAGGTGGGAACGGCAGTGAAAATAATAAACAAACAAACAAACAAACAAATAAATAAAAAACACCCAGCTAACTAAGACTGAAAAAAAAGTACACATAAAAATCAAAATGTATTTGTTTTTCATTTTATGTATTTGGTGCACAGCTTGGACTCATGGTGATCTTCCTGTCTTCGGTCTCCCCAGCATGAGGATAGGCATGTGCCACCACACCTGGACTCATCCACCAGCTCAGCATGCCCCGGGGCAGGGCCAGCATGGCACGTGGGACCTGGGTTGGAACCTTGGTCCCTGCACTTGCCAAAGCAGGCATTTACTCTGCTGAGCTATCTCACTGGTCCTAAAGTTTAAAAGCCTGTGTAAAACCCTAAAACCTGCAGCCTGCAAGGGCAGCCTCTCCCTAGGCCTTGAGCCCTCAGGGTGACGGGGCTGGTTCCCCGCCAGTGGGGCCCTTTCCTTTTCCTTCTCAGCTGGAGGAGCTGGCTTCGGTGACGCGGTGGTCATCTGCTGACAGCATGTTGCTTGGCAGGTGTTCAGTCCTAATATATCTTTGGAGACAGAGAACAGAACCCTGGGGGCGGGGGAGTCTGAAGAGGAAGTGAAGATGCCAGGCCTTGCGGAAGGGCTGAAACCCGAGTTTTGCCCTCTTCTGGGTCTATGTCTCCTTTGATTTCCATGTGGTCTATCCAAAGAACATCAGAAGGGGCTGGGGAGATAGCTCAGTGAAATAAGTGCTTGCCTGGTAAGCACAAGGTCCTGAGTTCAATCCCTGGTACTGGAAAAAAAAAAGAAAAAAAAAGAAATATGTACTCAAAAAGAACATCAGAATCAGTTTCCAAGTATGGTGGTGCTGTCAGGTCAATGCCAGGAGACTTACGGAAGTATAAGTACTCTGTTGACAAGCAGTGTCTACTGCAGAATCGTACCTGGGGTCCATCTTGATCATTCCTGAATTCCAGGAAGAAAACTGAAGACTTTAACGGAACCTTAACTTTCTGATGTTGATTTCTCTGCGCCCTCAAATAATCTAAGCGGAAATAGGTGGAATAAGGTTTATTATCTTCCTGTTTGAGATAAGTTATCAGAATCTTAGGCAGGACAAGGTTCAAAGTCACCCCACAGAATACTGATTAAAGTGGGTTCCCAGATGAGTACTGCTTGTGCTTGGTTCCATATCTATTTCCTAACTGTACAATCTCAGGAAACTCTCACAGTTCTTGGTTCCAGCTTTCCCTTCTCCAAAGAGCAGATCATGCACTTTATCAGGTTATCATGGGGATCCTATCCATTAATTCATGTGAGACATTTTGTGTACACTTTGGCACATAGTAATCCATAAATGCTGGCTACCAAGCCATGGTTGACCCAGGCCTTGGGCTTGGGCATGACCCCACCCCTACAGGCCCTCCTGTCGTAAGTGTGACGTGTACGTAGAAAAGCAGGTGCAGACTTCCTTGGAAATGGTTTTTTGAGGAACAGCTAAGTTGAAGGGTGTCTCATTTAGATTTTTTTTTTAATTTAACTCTTCACTGAATTTTGGAACAAAAGTGAGAATTCAATGTTGCTCCGTCTTAGGAAATCCTGCATGAAATATCATTCTGGCAGCACTTGCTGAACAGTGTATCAGCATAAAGATTTGTTCTTTTTCATTTTCCCCCCCTGGAAGTTCAGGTCTTGAGTAAATGCAACCAAGTCTCTGTCACGACATGCGCTCAGACTCTTGGGTGTCAAAGAAGAAAGCTTTTCTTTCAACTTTCCTTCCACCTAGGAATCTGGCAAGAGCTGTAGCTTAAGAAGGTGAAAGGGGTATGTTACAGAGTCGGGAAAGCTGGGTTCAAAGCTGGCTGTTACTGGCTCATCAGCACGGTTACATTTTAAATTCATCTTTAGTTTCACTTGTGTCACCTGTGTGATGGGCATGAAGTACATGGAACAGAGCAAAGCCGGCGTGCAGCAAATGCTTACCGAGTCCTAGGCCCTTTGCTCCCATAGGGTGACAGCGCAGGACAGAGCCGAGCTGGCAAGCAGAGGCCCCCACACAGGTACATCTGCTCCACTCCAGGCACTTCTTTGTAGAACAAAAGCTCAGCTTGTACAAAATGGGAAGTTACACATTAAGAAATTTGGTGTCTGGCTTTTCTTGGAGGCAAAAAAAAAAAAAAAAAAAAAATAGACAATGGGACAGCCCTGGGCTGGCATCCGCACAAAGCCCGCAGGAGGCTTTCACGCGTCATTTTGTCCCAGCTGGTCATCTATCCCACTTTTGAAATGGGCTGACCTTATCATTTTCCTTTACTTGCCGGAGTTCGGTTATTTGTCTGAGTTTCCTCTGTTGGGGGTCTCTGAAATTGGAGATGTGCCACCATTAGAGGAGGTACTTGAAATTGCTTCGTAATATTGGGGCGGGGAAGGACTCTAACGTGCTTGAACGGAGACGCTAAACCATAAGCCCAGGAAAGGCAGGGGTATCCGACTACACACAAACTTCAAGATTTTCCATGGCAAAAAAACAAATTGAACATGTGTAGCCAAAAGGAAAATGATTGGCTAGGAAGATAACTTGTCAAAACTATGCGTTAATATCTCAGGCATACGGAAGGGTTTTACCAAGTGCTAAGAAAAAGAAAGACAACCCAGGAAAAAAATGGAAGACATCCTATGTGGGCAGAAGTTATGGAGGGTAATTTTAAAGAAGAGATGCAAGTGGCTGACAAACAGAGTCAGTTTCCCTGTTAATTATGGAACGGAAACTTATTATGTAGGATCGAGAAGCCAAATTATTTACCCAGATACAACACTTCAACAGTGATAATGTTCCACGCTGGTGAAGATGACCGGTACTTGGGGATGTTGCTGGGAACACGAGAGCTTTCCCTCTTTTGCGACAATCATTTCCCTGTACAGATGGTTTGGGGTACGGCAGTCCCACTCTTGGGACCGCATCCGGCCAGCTGTTAGGTTATCTGTGGAAGGCATTAGCACAGCAGCAACAAAATGCGGAAGAGTGGAAGCACCTTCAGTGCGCATGAAGAAAGGAAGGGTTACACATCCTGAATCATCTACTTTATAGATGTAGAGAAACATTGCGCTGTGCTAATGGGAAGGGTGCCTGTGCTAATGTGCTAGCTGAAGACAGACTGTTTCAAATCATGTGTATAGAATGAACCTGCTTTTATTTAAAATCTCTATGATCAGCACATATAAATATTGGTCTGTATGAACGGTGAGTAGACACGGAGCTGAGGGAACCCTGGAGCAGAGGCTTATGAGACTGCGCGCATGCCCAAGAGTTACACCTGGACGTACTTTGACATATAGAGAGCATGCATTAATTTTATTATAAAGAGTCAAATGAAAAAACATTCAGTAACTGTTTTCTTGCAGTGGCCAGTTTACACGTACCCTCTCCCAAAGGGCCTTGATTTTGAGGAGATACATTCAAGGCACCCAACAGCAAACATGTCTGTGCTACTTAGGAATCAGACCTTTGACCCTGATCTCAACAGCACAGTTTCAATAGAATAAATACCTTTCTAGGTCCTCCAAGCTCAGAGACTGCTTGCAAATTAGACAAATATGCATAGGATTGCATACTCCTTAACCACGATCGAATAATAGTGGCCTTTTGATTCACAAAAAAAAAAAAAAACGTTACCCAGATTTTAGCTAGAACTACAAAACCTGAGCTTCAGGTATAATACATGTAAGTGTCCACCTTTCACTGATTGACTGGATGTTCTTCAAAATTTGTATCTAGTGTCATTCTATCCGTATCTGCTATTGTCGCAGTGGTTTATAGGTTTCAGATTAGGGAAGTCTCTGAAATATGACTGTCCTCAGTGGAAAACAATCCACAGCGCTTGGCATAAAGATAGCAATCCCTGGCCTTCCTGCCTGGATTTACAGCTGTGACCTTGGGCTCTGTTTCTGGGGGAGCATAGTCACTTTACATTACCAGTGGTGATTGCCCTGAGTTACTAGGTCAGCGTCAGTTACCTCATGTAATGTCAGAATCGTGCTTCCCAAGGGCTGGGCAGCATTAGGGACCCGAAACAAAGTGAATTTTAATGTCTGGAAAAGGCAGCGCTCTGACATATGAGCTCCATCAGTATTAGTGAGTTTCCAGGGCAGGAAGCTCCAGCCTCAGGGTCTAGCCTGCTCCACACTCTCTGTCCTTTAAGTTGTGAAATATCAGGAATTTATTTTTAATTAGGAAAAGTAATCCAAAACTGCCTGCCCAGTAAGGCAGAAGGGAGTTGCAAACTAGTTCTACCTGCAGGTAAAGAATCACAGAAAGATGTCCAATGGGAATAAAGCAAGGACGCAAACAATATTCTCCTAAGTCTGTTAACAACCTCCAGTTGTGCAAAAGCCTTCCTTATGTGCAGCGTGTGACAAATGAATATTTTGTCTCCATAAATTTTTTTTTTATATGGCAAGACATAAGAGCAGCCTGAGTGTTCGTGTTTTACAATTTCATTGTTTATTTATTTTGTCTTTTTGAGACAGGGTCTCACTACGCAGTTCAGGCTGGTGTTGAGCTCACTTTTGTAGCCCAGGCTGGTGTCGAACTTTCACTGATCCTCCTGTCTCAGCCTCGCAAGTGCTGGGGTTACAGGTGTGTGTCACAATGCCCGGCTGTGTTTTACAGTTTTAAACATTCATTGGTTTTAACAGAAAGAGTCCTGGCAATTCATAAATCCAGACCCTTCTCCAAGGCACTGCTGTTTACATGGTCACCACTAGATGGCACTCTGGGGTTGCTTTACTCCTGTGGTTCCAAGGGCCTTCGCCTTTAATTACCTCCTTTAAAAAGAGCAAACATGCTGTTTAAACAAAAGGTCCCTGTAGCTGCTCTGTAGTTCTGCTTTTGTATTTACAGTCATGTAATCAATATGTTGGAGGAGTAATTAATTTTTAACCCCAATCCATGGGGAGATCAAATGTTAGTGGAATTAATGGATGGAACGGGCTTCATTATTCTAAAGGAACACTAATGACAAGGTAAGGGAGAAAGCCGAGGCTGTAAACAATCATGCCATCAAACACAACCGCAAAGCGGCAGTGCCACATGGCCACGGGGCAGTGACCTCTCTTCTCCTTCAGTCTAGCTGTGGTTTCTGCTTTAGTCAACTGAACCTTGTCAGGGATTGAAAAATCTTGTAGCTGCCCTTCTAAGACATTGCCTCTTCCCATAATGCCTCTGGAATTATTCCAAACAGTGCTTGTGCTTTCAGGGTCCCTCAGCTGGGAGGCCTTGCATTATTCTCTGTTTCATACAGTCTGATGGTTGTGGCACTTGACCCTCCCGAGCGTGGATCGGGATCCACGAGAGATATGGGTCTTCTTTGCCACATTTTTGCAGTGTTTGCTCCATGCCAGGCTGCATATTATGGTTTTCTAAAAGAAGTTCTTCTGCTATCGCGCGCATATCGGATTGTATCTTCCCCATCACCCAGGCCTGGCTGCGAATTTCGAAGCTCACTTCTCCAGATCATGAAAGCATGAGGAAAGCCATAGAAGGTTCTGGATTTGCTCAGTCCCTTCCTGGGCTGGCACCAAGAGGGAGGAGTTGATAAAAGCCAAAGAACAAAAGGCTCAGCCTCTGCTATTTGGGTTATGTCTTCCATCACCCAGCCCCATCTGTGGGCACCCCATCTCCCTTCTCCAGAAAGGAGGAAGGTCGTGACAGGAAGCCCGCCCACGATCACTGCTGGAGACTCATCGTCAATGGCTGTAGCACCACAGAAACCTTTAGCAGGCATTATCGTATTCAGATTAATCTTTCTCATTTATGCTAGGAACCATTCTTTCATTTTCCTGGCTTCTTTGCTGGCGTGATTCTTAGATGAGGACAGTCCTTTCTCTGCTTTGTCCTCCCAAGCCAGATCTACCTTCTTTGGCAACCACTTCTTGAATCCTTCTGTTATTTTTCATCTGTTTATTCTTTTATGTATTTCTTTTTTTTAAATTTTATTTATTTTTTTCTTGTGTCAGAACCTTTGTTTATTCACTCATTTTTATGGCTGGCTCAGCCCGCCCCGAGGGCAGGGCTGGCTCAGCATGTGGTGCCAGGGATTGAACCGTGGTTCCTGAAGCTGCCCAAGCTTTCCAAAGCAGGCGCTTTAGACCACTGAGCCATCCCACCGGGCCCCTCTTTTATGTATTTGGTACAGGGTCTCACCACACAGCTGGCACTTGTAGTGATCCTCCTGTCTCCTTTTGTAGCCTGGGCGCCAGGCAGTACATGCCGGGCCTGATCCTGACATTGATACTCCACATTAACGTTGGATCATTGCTTTGTTAAAGACATTCTCTAATCACGATAAAGGTTAAGTAATGACACACCTTACTTTTATAGGTAAATGGATACCTATAAAACTATGGACAAGCCATACTCACCAGTGAAATAAAACAGACCCGCATGTGTAATTATCATACTGTCTCTACAGTATAAGAACCTGAAAGAGTAAGATCCAAAAGGTACAATAAATATTGTGACAGGGAAAGAAACTGCTCAAAAGGAAAGAGCTCGGGCCAGGGGAAAGGAGAAAAGAAGGAAGGGAGATTATCTGTGTCTATCTCTATCTATCTATTTATCATCATCATCTTTGCATAGAATATATACCTATATATGTTTACATACAGCATACATACACACACAAGGTAGCTAAGATAGCTGTACTAGTAATTCTATCAGTTCATTGAAAGGAAATTAGTGATTACATTGTTCAGTCTTGTATGCGTGTATCTGGTAATCTGAGCAGCTACTTTCAAGATAACAATATGCAACATAATAACCATTGTTAATTTCCTACCATCTTGCTTTGAAATTTTATATTGTTTATTTTCTCTTTAAAGTAAAAAGCAATCCCACCTTGAGTAAAGCTCCGTGGCCGTGACCTGCTGCTGTGGGAAGCCGGCTTAGTTTCTAAGCGTAGCCAGGAGTAAGGGGAACCAGAGAACACAGCCCGCACCATTTCCACTTCAACATAGGAGGCAACCGTGGCTATCACTGTGTCACTTTGGTGTAAACTGTGCAAAAGCTTGAGAACTGAGGTGCTTCAGAACAGAAGGGACCGTCCTGTGGGATCCTCAGCGTGCAGCTTAGGGGCTCTCAGGGGAGACGTCTTCACTCATCTGTTGCATTTGGATGAACCAAGCTGGCCGAAGCACCATGTCTTTATTCCTTAGAGCAAGTGGTGGTTCAATTTTTTTTTTTTTACTTTCTTTTATTCTGTTACTATTATTTTTTAATGTATTTAGTTGTTACAGGGTCTCACTATGCAGACTTGTAGTGATTCTCTTGTCTTCAGTGTCCCCAGTGCTGGGATTATAGACGTGCAACCCTACACCCAGGCTCTGGCTGGTTCAGCCCACTTTGGGGGCAGGGCTTGCACAGGATGCAGTGCTGGGATTGAACCCCGAGGTCCTGTGCTTGCCTAAGCTTGCTTAAGCGGTTACTTCAGTCTGCTGAACTATCTTGCTGGACCTCAATGTTTTGTTTCAAGCCAGAAATTTATTATATTTGTATATTACAGTGGGTAAAGAAAGGATTAAAAAAGGAAGAAATTAAATAACATTTGTTGAGTGTCTTTAAAGGAATAGTAACAAAGCATGCAGTTTTAGTTAATCCAAATAATAGCACTGCATTTAACGAAGAAGTAATTCTGACCTTCATGACCTCTGAATAGTGCCCTGGGGTTGTGTCCCTGGCTCCCTTGAGCTTCGAGCTATAGGTGGTATCATTCTGGTTCCATGGCTTTATAGGTGTATATCATCGTATCTATCTATCTATCTATCTATCTATCTATCTATCTATGTATCTATCTATCTCTTATCTATCTATCTATCTATCTATCTATCATCATCATTATCTATGTATCTATGTATCTACGTATCTATCTATGTATCTATGTATCTATCTATGTATCTATCTATGTATCTATCTATCTATCTATCTCTTATCTATCTCTTATGTATCTATCATCATCATTATCTATGTATCAATCTATGTATCTATGTATCTATGTATCTATGTATCTATGTATCTATGTATCTATCTATCTATCTATCTATCTATCTATCTATCTATCTATCTATCTATCTCTCTATCTCTATGACCTACCTGGGATAGATCGCAATATGCCCTTTGGAAGAGCTTCTCAAGGGCAATGGAGTTGGCCACTTAGTGAATTCTCTGCTGTGTCTCCTTTATTTACAAGACAACCCAGTGCACCTGAAGCTCTCAGTAATATGTTTAAATTAAGTAAATGAGAAATCCAATTTGCAAATGGTGAGCGGGTGGGTAGCAGAGCCGGGACGGAGCCTGGCTCTGCTGTGTCAAGCCCTTGTTCTCTTACTTCAAGTTCTCCCTACCCACCACCAAAGACTCATCCGTGTTCTCTGACGCTAAAGTAAGAGTAGTTCTAGCTACAAAGAAGAATCTCAGACATGATTTGGGTGATTTGCATTCTTTGTAGTTGATTTCACCTGGACTCCAGCATACTTTAGGTGCACATTTTCTTTTTCTCTCCCTTTTTCTTTTCTTTTTTTCCAGGACCAGGGTTCAAACTCATGACCTTGCACTTGCCAGGCAGGCACTTGTGCCACGGAGCTATCCCCTCAGCCCCCCTAGTTATACATTTTCAATCAATAAAAATGAATTCTTTATTTGAATTAGTCAAATTGTTGCTTCACTGCTCATTGTTCTTGCTATCACTCATTTCCTTTCAAAGATAACGCTGGCCATCGCCTTGCGGGCTGGTTAATTTTCTTTCCAACATTTTCTCTTGGACTGTGTAGATAGGATGCAATAATCACTGCAATAACGCTGATGTTCCACAGGGTAAAGCACTTTCCTTTTTTTAAAAAAAATGAGTGTGAGGAGAAAAACTCAAATCATAGAGTGCTAGAAGGCCTGTTTTTCTTGGTAATATTTCATTTCCTTAGCAAGAGTATTTTCTTCTGCTTTCCATTGTCAACAGACAAAAAAGCTACAGTTCAATCAAGGAAACCTGGCAGGGCTGGTTTTGGAAAATAACATGAATGCAGTTTCTGATTTGAACAAAGAGCAATTTATTATGTTGGAAAAACACTGTCCCGATGAGATTCCAGCGGCACACGCCTCCTGTTAGCACAGGCCACCAGCTCCGCGCTGCGTGTGTGTTGATCTTTGCGAACGGGCTGCGATTTCACCCCCAAACTTTGAACTCTGAAGAGGACGTGGAATAGTGTTAGCGCCAGCTAGGAATGACCTTGGCAACACCCCGTGTGTGGCCCAGGCCGGGCCTTGGGGCCTCAAGAGTCCCCTGCTCTTTGATTCGTAGCACAAATTAGTGTAAACAGCTCTGGAGAAATGAAGTGCTGGGGTTGGTGAGAAGGGATCGCATGTATGGAATTAGTTCTGAACAGAATTTTGAAACACAACATGGATTTCGGAGAGTGAAGGCACTACAGAAGCTGGGTGTTTGTAGTCCCAGCTACATTGGAGGCAGAGGCAGGATTGGCCGAGGCCAGTCTGGGCAGTGGAGCAGAGTGAGGCTCTGAAGATGAACAGACAGAAAGCAAAGAATCACAGCACTTTACTAGAACATTTAATATTTGTAATCAGCCATGTAGAGAAGGTTACCTTCGGTGTTTGCAGGTAAGGAAAGCACAACTTAGAAATATTCAAATGACACGTCACTCGCACAGGTAGTAAGTGCCAGGCGGGACCAGGACTTCATTCTTTCTATGGGGCTGGCACCATCTGGAAGGAGGAGGCCAGCTTGTGTCTCTTTTCAAGAGTTTTACCTAATTTATGCTTTCTTGGGTGATGCCAAGCTTTGAAAATAACTATACCAGGGTCTTTTGCAGTAAGATAGGTTGGGAAGAATGAAAAGAAGCAAAAGTCAAGATGGTCAGAGGTAATGATTGCCAGCGAGCAATGACTGCATCGAGAGCTCTCTGTGCCTGGTCCCAGTCAGTCTTTTTTTAAAATTTTTTTTCTTGTTTCAGAACCTTTGTTTGTTTACTCACTCATTTTTATGGCTGGCTCAGCCCGCCCTGAGGGCAGGGCTGGCACAGCGTGTGGTGCTGGGGATCGAACCGTGGTCCCTGAAGGCACCCAAGCTTTCCCAAGCAGGCAGGCGCTTTAGACCACTGAACCATCCTGCCGGGCCCGCAGTCAGTCTTTTTAACTTAATTTTTTGTCTTTTTTTGAGACAGGGTCTCGCTATGCAGTTCAGGCTGGCCTTGCACTCATGTTTGTAGCCCAGGCTGGTCTCGAACTCACACCGATCCTCCAGCCTCAGCCTCCCAAGTGCTGGGATTACAGGCATGCGCCACCACGCCCAGCTCATTCAGTCTTTTTTAGCTGCTGTGCTTCTGTTTTTTGTGTGTATTGTAGGGAAGGGTCTGCACTACTAGACTACTACCAGGCTCTCGCTACTAGATCAGATTCGTAGCAGTCCACCTGTTCACAACCTCGCAAGAGCTGGGACTGCAGGTGCACGCCACCACCCCCAGTCTTAGTTGCCATCTCAGTGCACTCCTTTTGTTTTTTACGGCACCGGGGATCTAACTCAGGACCTTGAGCTTGTCAGATCAGCCCTTCTTCCACTGAGCTATCTCCCTGGCATCCTCTGCTTCCATTTGGAAGCCATAGAAATGGAGGGTGAGATAGCTGGTCAGGGCAGGGGCGCAGCTCAGTGGCACAATGCCTGCTTGGCTAGTGCAGGGTCGTGAGTTCGGGTTCCAGTACCAAACACCGAAAACCACTTGGTTCAAAAATCATACTAGAGTTGGTGGGCGGAATTCATTGAAATAGCCTGTCTGATCCTGTCCCCTAAACTCTGTGCTGTGGCACTGCTCTCCAGTAAGTGCTGAGCCTGCCGCCCTGGACCTTGGCTGCTGACACATGACACGATGGGGTTGGCAACCCTAGGGCACAGGATCCAGGGTTTCACTTGTGCTCCTCGTGCAGCAGACCGAGTGGGGCTATGCGGGCTTCTGCCAAGAGCACGGTCACGGCCAGGAGTGGTGGCTCACGCCTGTAATCCCAGCACTCGGGAGGCTGAGGCAGGAGGATCGGTGCGAGTTCGAGACCAGCCTGGGCTACAAAAGTGAGCTCAGGACCAGCCTCAACTGCATAGCGAGACCCTGTCTCAAAAAGACAAAAAAAAAAAAAAAAAAAAAGAGCACGGTCAGCACGCAGGAATGCGACGCGGGGCAGGACACACCCATCTCTGGGGTATGCGCTGGCCGCACGTCGAGTGCTGGTTCTGCCCAGTGCAAGGTTATCCATCGGCCGAAATTCTGAAATAATCCCTCACAGAGTTCTGTTGATAAGAAATGGGTGATTTATGCTTTTTTTTTTTTTTTTAATCTAAGTGAAAAACACTTTGTGACTTCCAGGAAGTCTGGGATCTTCTATTGCAAAAAAGAAGGAGAATTTCAGAAAAGCCTAAAATTTTGTCAGTTTTTTAAAGGAGATGTACTCGGGCAAATGGAAATAAATACATCTGTTTCTTTATTTTACTAAAAGCAAATTGTGAGCTGGGGAGATAGCTCAGTAGAATATGTGCCTTCCTGGCAAGTGCAAGGTCCTGAGTTCAATCTCCAGTACCACAAAAAAAAAAAAAAAAAGAAAAAACAACAACAACAAAAAAAATTCAAATCTTCTCTCCATTGGAGTGAAAGTTGAATCAATAAGAAATATTCATTGGAAGGATGTGCAGGAAGCCAGTGAAGGCTGGGCTTGCTCAGGTGTCTTGCTCTAACCCTGTTTATTCAGTTTATAACAAGGTGGGGTGCTTTGGGTTGGAGGCAAAGTCACAGGGGTGAAGAGAAAGCCCCCAGTGGTGGGGGGCTCATTCTGAGCAAGAAGCAAGCTAGTGGATGAGGGGGAGGCTAGTGAAGGAGGCGCCGACACGGGGGCTTAGCTTGGCACCTTGGGGCTGGACTGGCTCTGCAGTGATTCACAAGAAAAGGCTAACACGGCTGACGCGGAGGGAGCGGCCAGGGAAGGAGAGAGTTGACAGAGGAGAGTATGCCCATGCTACCGTTGTTTGGCCAGTGTCTGCTTTTAATGGAAACATACTTTACAATAAAGATAAAGACTTGTGTAAAATGCAGAGCCTATCTAGCATGGACGCAGGCTTTCGGGGAGCCAATGATGACGATCTGACAGATGAGGTGGGCGGCTGCTCTCAGGCTCTCAGGCGGGCAGTGCAGATGGCAGAAGCAAGGCCCAGCTGTTAGAACCATCTCGGGGAGAAGACGTCAAGGATGACCTCTAAGCCAAGGGTGGTTTAGAGACAATATCTGAAAGGCCGCCTGGAGAACCTACGACTTCTTTTGAACAGAATGTTTAGGATAAGAAGACTGAAGGCAAACATAATTGTAGGGAACTCAATAGCTTACATTAGCAGGAGTTTTTTTACCGAGGTTCATTCTCTGTCAGTTAAGCACTCTACAAATAAATATACCGTCAGAGTAAAAATTTGAGGCAGATGTATGAAAGGCAAAAGTAATAAGAGAAATATCTTCTGAATCACAAATAAATAAAAAGAGTAAGAGCAGCACACGACATGTTTTTGCGTCAGTTTTTCTCCCCTGTGAATTGACAAGGCTTGATTTTTTACTGTCTGTCATTTAAGCATTCATTTACTAAATTAACAGCATTTCATTAAGCAGAACTAATCCTGCAAGCATTACCTTAGCCCATTAGCTTGGAGACAGTCATTAATTCCTGTGACATGTCCTTGGATGACATCATTATTGTTGTTTTTTTAATCAAGTTCAAAAAATATCTACAAAGTTTTAACATTAGATATTCCCTTTCTGAATCACCTTTTTAATATTTGATAAAAGGTCAAAAATCCCATGTCGGAAGACAGGTAGCCTATTCAATGAGAGACAGGAAAAACTTGGTCACTGGGGAAGACTGAAACTGAACCTGTATCTCTCACAGTGGACCAAAATGAAATAAAATAGATCAAGATCTAGACACTGAAATAGAAAAATTAGGGCCAGTGAGATAGCTCAGCAGTCTAAAGTGTCTGCTTAGGCAAACATAGGCAGGCACAGGGACCACAGTTTGATCCCTGGCACCACAAGCTGTGCCAGCCCTGCCATTGGGGTGGGTTAAGCTGGCCAAAGGGGGGAAAAAGACTGGGCATGGCGTTGTGCACTTGTAATCCCAGCACTTGGGAAGCTAAAAACACGAGGATCATGTGGGTCTGATCTGTGTAGTGAGGCCCTGTAGACCCTGTACTAAATATATATTTAAAAAATAAAAACTAAAAATAAATAGAAAAATTAAACTTACTAGAAGACAAAGTAGGTAAAACACTTGAAGCCACAGGTGGGGGAAATGCTTTTCTAAACAGAATCACAATTCCTCGAGAAATAGCAGCAAGGATCAACAACTGGGATTATATCAGACTAAGAACTTCTGTATGGTGAAAGAATCAGTTAGTAGAGTGAAGAGATAGCTTTATATGATGGGCACAAATGTGGCCAGCTACTGCTCAGACAGAGAGGGCTGATATCCAGAATTCACAAGGAGCTAACAAGATGTGGACCACAGAAAGTTACAGTCCCAGGCAAGCAACAGGCAAGCGAAACAAGCGCTTAAACAGAGGAAGAAGCACAAGTGGCTAACACGTATATGAGAAAGTGTTCAACAATGCAGGCCACACCAGGACTCTACCTTACTGCAGAAACAATAGCTGCCATCGAGAAGTCAACACTAACGATGCTGGCATGGCTGTGGGGAGAAGGGGGGCTCCTCCTCTGTCGGCGGAAACGTAAACTAGCACAGCCATCACGGAGCTCAGCATGGAGAATTCGCCGAGGGCTGAGGCTAGAAAGTCCATAAGAGCGAGCCACCCCGCTTCCAGGTGCCTGCCTCAAAGCGTTTAAGACATCAGACTACCGGGATAAGGGCGCACGCATGCTTCCGGGAGCACAATTCGTGGTAGCTGGATACTGCACTCAGCCTGCGTATGCATCAACGGATGATCGAAAAAGAAAATGTAGTGTCTATATATAACAGAATACTACTCAGCTATTAAATAAGACACACTGCGACATTCGTAGGAAAGTGGATGCACTTGAAAATCTAATGTTGAGTGAAACAATTCAGATATAGAAGCTTGACTATCACGTGATGTCTTTCATCTGAATTAGGAAGATACAAACTAAGAGAACAGTAAAGGAAGGCCAGGGTTGGCCAGATAGCTCAGCGGACTAGAGCACCTGCTTAGGCAGAGCGCAGCAGCTGGGGTTCAATCCCTGGCATGTCATGCCAGCCCTGCCCCAGGTCATGCTGAGTGGGCGACTGAGACTGGGCACAGTGGCGTGTGTCTGTAATCCTGGTGCTTGGGAGGCTGAAAACAGGAGGAGCGCTAGGAGTCTGGTCCTGTGGTGAGACCCTGGGGACCTTGTCCTAAATGCCAAAAAAAAAAAAAAGGAAGCACAGTAGCAGAGAAGGGACCGGGCCCTGAGGACCAAAGGCAAGTGGCAGGGAGGGGAGACGGAAGAATTGGTCCAGTGAAGATCTGCCACGTACATGATCCTAATGGCCTCAAGGAGTGTGGCTATTCTATGCCATAGACGTGAACTAAGGCTAATAATATCGACAAAAATGAAAAGGGAGAAAAACAGAATTGACTAGAGGAAGAGATTAAAAAAAAAAAGTCTTATGTATCTGTACCAACTCTCCAGAAGGTTGTAAAATGCTTGTGCTGCAAACACGTATTGATAAGTAACTGGAAACAGCACGCAGCACTACCATGGAGGGCTATTTGGTTTCTCCATCATCTTTCTCTTTTGAGATTTGTAACATTGTCTCTAAGGACCACGTGACTGAAGCATGACCTCTTGGGGGCAGGATTTCACAAAGACTCCGAATGTGACATTTCTTGTTTACACTGAAGGGTACAATGACTGTGTAGTCACAGCTCTGCGAAAGGAAAGCTCCAGCTTGATTCTGATGGGAACAGTAACGCCACAGGAACGAAGTGGCAGAGGCCAGAGTGAGGGCTTCGTGCGCAGGCAGTGCTCATTTCAGCTTCTTCCCTCTCTCAGGATTAGATGAGAGAGGGGTAGAGTCCAGTGGCGACCGAGGGGGATGAAACTGCCAACCTGAACGATACCTGGGCTGAGTTTGTGTTCTTTAAAACCGAAGAATGGGTTTGAGGAACAATGGAGATTAACAGCGAAAACATTTACCCAGGGGAACAAAGCTCCTGTCCCAGAGAGGGGCAGGAGGGGGCCCCAGTAGGTTGCCTGGGAAGCTGTCTTTCCCAGAGATTTTTATAGAGTAAACCCATGAGGTAAGCGGGGTTGAGCGAAGGGAAACATGGGAACTTGCCCGGTGGGCATGCAGTGGGACAAAACTCTGGTCAGCTGATGAGATTATAAGCACAATCAGGTGAAATTGACGGGCACGGCAAGAGGGCATGAGTGCAGAGCAGGGGCTTCTCCTGTAGGGGTCTGGGTTGGTGACTTCCAGGTGTGCTCTGGTGACAGACTCATTTAGCACCTCAATCCTGGATGCCCACCTTCAGGGAGGTCTGTGGCTGCATTTGTCTGCCCTTTTGTCTTGAGGCCCCGCCCACAGCAGAGGTCTGTCTCTCCCAGACAGACCTCCATCTTCCATCCTGCCTCCTCCAGGGCCTGGCCCTGTCTGGCTGCCTACATTTTTATCTACCTCAGCTGCCTACAACAGTGGCAGGGCATTTGCCTCCCATCCTTTTGACCCTGGGTTTGATCTCCAGCATGGTGGGAACAAACCCAATTAGAAACACACAAAAAAAAAAAAAAAAAAAATCAGAAAACCACTGTGAAACTCATAAGCAATGGTGAAAGGCAGGTGAAATGTGCTTAAAAACTTAAGGCTGTCCAATAAAAGCAGGAACTGGAAGAATACAAATGGTCCCATGGACCACAAGTGAAGAATACAAATGGTTCGGGCAGAAAAATAGTTCTGACATGTTTGGATGCCAGAGATGTTTAAAGTTGATCTCTTTTGGCCTGGTGAGATTTTACACATTTTTGTTGCTCCAGCCAAGAGGTCTGAGGGATTAGTGGATGTTTCTACCAGCCTGGAGCTCATGTGGTGGAAGGAATGTCCTCACGTAACCATGAAACAGTGTACGCATAAACATTCAGGGCTTCAAGAAAGGGATAAAAATTAATTATCGTAATCGGGGCACAGGACTTCAAATCACAGTCATTTGTGTGAATTAGAAATCTGTTTATGCATCCAACATGTGGACCTTTTCATCTCAGAGCTGCTTCTCCAATGCTACCTGGTTGTCAGAATGCCTAAGTAGGGCTTAATTGCTCATAGCAGGATCTGAATTCCAGACGCATCCATATGGGAGAACTGTGGCTCTTTATCAAAATAATAATGAATTAGGGGCTCTTTGCATGTTTGGATACTAATTTTATAGGGACTAATATCAGCTTTTTAAAAACCTGCAAATTTATTGAGAAAAAGGAAAATATATTCAGCAGCTCAGAAAGTCCATGGAGAAAAAGAAGGCAACAGAAGTTTATTCCCCTTCCAGTGTTTACTGAATATCTACCTTGAAGCCAGATTAACGCAGGGGACCGCAAGTCCTATTAATGGAGGGCTTTTCATTACGTGGATACCCTTCTGCAGTTTTCCTAGATTTCTGCTCCAGGGTTGCATGCTAAGTCAATAATGGTTATAAACCTCTTGGTGCTGGGATCAATACCTCTGGCTGATGTAATCTAGGCCTCTGCTGTGATTTACAACAAAGGACAGTTTGGGCAAGCCTGTTTTATTACTTGCAATTCACCAGCTGACATAATTCACGGCTCTATGACGGAAGTTCTTTCTAGTGTTTTGATAGATATGGAATTGAGATAGTTCTGGTGGAAGAGGTCAAGTATGGAAAGAGAAAACATCAATAAGTGTTTCTCCCTCTGGCAGTAAGATCTGCATGTCTTCCAATGTCCTGCAATTGTCCAAAGTGCCACAGGAATGAACTATGCCCATCAGCTACATAGCGCGCCATCAGGATAGGCGAGGATGCACATGTCGCATGCAGCTGAAGCCATCCATGCCTACTGTCCTTCTGCCTGAATCTGAGTCACCGTTAGCTGTACATTGGAGCAAAATATGGAACAATAATTCCTCGACACCAATTCCGAGGACGGTGACTCCCACTCTTGCAATTCACCCAGGGATCCTGTAGCTGAGCTTGTCCCTGTCCGTGCCTTGTGTGCATTGTAAGTGTGAAGACCAAAAGAAGCAGAAAGGATCCAGTCACCAGCAAGGCCCCTGAAGGAGCAGCAGTGTTCAGGGAAGGAAGAGACGGGCAAGTCCTCAGGTGTCCTGTGCTTAGGGCAAAGGCACCGCCATCTGGTCACTGTCTTGCCACTCTTCCCATCTGCCAGAGTGGCTGTCTTACCAACCTGTGCTCAAGGATGAGAGAGACTCCTTGGTAGCTGTTTCTACCCCATATGCAAGTTTGAGGTGAGGATTTGGATTTAAAAATCCGTAAGGTCTCTCTCAGACCAACCACCCAATACCTTTACATGTATGTTTATTGTCCTAAAGATGATAACAGTGGGCTGGCCAGTTAGCTCAGTGGACTAAGCACTGGCTTAGGCAAGTGCAGGGACCAGGGTTTGGTGCTGTGCTGGCCCTGCCTCCCAGGTGCGCTATGCTGGCCTTTGAGACTGGGTGTAGTGGCATGGTGCATGCTTGGAATCGCAGTGCTGGGAGGCTGAGGCAGCTGGATCACTACGAGTCTGAGCTACACCATGAGACCCTATACCAAATCCATAAAAAAAGATGATAACATTGTAATTATCAAGGAACTACAATGTTCCAGGTGGCTTTTCACTTATTTTTATTTTTTTAAAATAACTTAGTAAATAAGCAGGTTTAATAAGACTCAATGGATTGTCCACGATACATCCAGCTTAGGGGCTTTGCTGCATGCCTGTACTTTTAGTATGTTTAAACTGTGATGCCTCTACAAAACATTTTATAAACAGAAGAGATGTACAGTTCTAATGTTCACTATGTGATTAAATTCCATTAAAAACTCAGGAGTGAGGTAATTTTATTTCCCCATTACTCAGCACAAGGTCTAACATACATAAGTGCCTGATAATTATTTGGGGGTTATATATTTATTTATTATGCATTTAGGATAGGGGAAACAGGGTCTACAGGGTCTCACTACACAGATTGGACTCAGTGGTCCTCCTGTTTTCAGCCTTCCAAGTGCTGGGATTATAGGCAGGCACCACCATGCCCAGTCTCAATCGTTGTCCCAGGGCACCTGTGGGGAGGGGCGGTATGGCATGCCAGGGATCAAAGCCTGGCTGCTGCACTCTGCCAAAGAAGGCACTTTAGTCTGCTGTGGTATGAGGCTGGGCTATTTGAGTTAAATAAACCAGTTTCCTTGATTTACTACTCTTATGTCCCTGAACTAAAGTAGGTGGGTCAACAATGCCAGATTTCAGTACTCAACATACATTTCCATAAATTAAGCATACGTCTTATTTCTTTAAGGATGGGATCTGTCCTGTGGACCAGAAAATAAAAATATGTCTCCATCAGAAAATGGAAAATTAATTTCCACAAGGCAATTAAAGATTCAAAACATCAAGCAACATTTTGTAGAAGAACGTCTCTTCATTCCTCTTGCTCCCGAAGGGCTCCAGTCCCCTGCTTGGGGTCAGTGGCAGGGCATGGCCACTACACCAGCAATAATCCTTTTCTGTGGTGGTTTACAGTGACTGAGGGTTTCAAGCTGGTATTCAGGTGCAGCACTTATTTGAGAATTTACCAAGTGTTAGATACGAGGGACACAAAGATGGCAGGGTCTTACCTGTGTGGGGCATAGAATAATTGAGCTTGTATGTAATGTATCTGTTATCTGCTAGGAAGTTTGGCTGGGAACACAGAGAGAATTTTCTAGCGGTAAAGAATCAGCCCCTCCTGGTTTTTGTAGGCATCTTTTAACAATCCCGTTTCCCCAAAGTGCTATACAATCTTTCACCCCACTCCCCAGGTATCCACCTGTGTGGCCACAGTGGAGCTAGGGCCCCACTGTCGCATCTTTTGCTCTAAGTGCCCCTGTCATATCTTCTGAGCCACTGTCATCTTTAGCTTCTGCCACATTTCACTGGAGAACAGCGGTATGCTAGAATAGGAACCAGGTGCTCTGGCAGTCGAAATACTGTCAGCAAACTGCAGCTAGCTCTGCAACATGGTGCCAACCACTTTTAGAAAGACAGAGCCTGCTCAGAAGCAAGGGAGGCAGGCTCTTCTAGCTCCAGTGCACGCATTAACCTACGCATCTCAGCTCTGGAGGTGCTCAGAGTAGCCAGGTGAAATCAGTCTCCAGGCTTCCTCTGTCATTATGCAAATGAGCAGGTGATCAAGCATGCCTAGTAATAAACCGCTCTCAGGATACAAGACGTTGCATCACTTTATTTTAACCTTATGATTTATCAGAACAACTATTAACATACAAAGTACCATTCGGCGGAACTGCAGGTGTCGGCAGTGATAAGTATCTAATTCCTAGACGAATCAGCCCACAGTCCTTCCAGACACGTTAACCTAAGGACAATTTCATAAATAGCAAACACGATTTGCGTATTGCAGCTGTCTCAAGCAGGTATGTACAGGTGCGCCGTCCTGCTGATGGCGCTCCGCTCCCGATAACACGCAACCTCCCGCTCTTATGCAGAGCGCCACCGCTCTCTGCAGAGCATACAGTTTTTTGGGAATTCATCACTTACGATACTTGTGAATTAGCATCACTTCACATTAATGAAGTAGGGCTGTCTGACCTGAAAAATTCCCGCAGCACCATCCGTCTTTTCTTCTGGCAAGTTCCCCCGTGGTCAAAGGGCCTTTGGCTGCGATCATTTTCCTGCAACACAGCCAAGCTCAACGAGTGGGTTTTGGTGTGACACACCCTGGTTGGAGCTGGCTCTGTGAACCTCTGGCTTCCGGCCCTGGTGACGTCACGAGGGTGGGGCGCCGGGCCATCAGTGTTTCCTTATCACTATGTACAGCCACGTACAATCACGCCACTGTGAATCCAGGTCTCACATACCTTCGCTGCAATGTTCACATTGCAGGACTGTACGGCCTAACAAAATGTTTTCTACCATTAAAAATAAACATTTTTATAAAAATATAACCCTTTCAGTGTTCACATTGACAGAACCAGCTAGAGGAACCTATGCCAATGTGCTTTACAGTAGTCAGCACAAATTCCACAGAACAAAACTTCGTCAAAGTCCTGCCCACAATAACCGTTCACTCTAGTGAAATAGCCAGGGATTTCAGTGGCCTTGTTTACATGTTTCTTGGTTTCTAGGATGTATGTGTTTAACACAAAACCAGTTGTCATGTAAAAGCGGACTCTCCGAAAGCGATTTTCTATGATGAGGTGGGAAGTGGCTGCCTGAGAGAGAAGTTAATATTTCCAGTCCCTTGAGCTCCTTTGCTCTGCATGCTAGCCGCGGGTGGAAGCAGTGAACTGCTCGTCAACTGTATTCTTCTTTAAAAACATACTGACTTACCTTGAAAAATATCTATCACAAATTACTTGTCTATTTTCAGTGCTGTCATAAAAAATACACACAAAATTTCCAAATGTCCACATTAATTACATCAGAACAGAATCATTCTCAACCAGTTGGTTTTAAAATGACAACTAAATAGGTCTGTCTGACTAAGCTATGTTATGAAAATTTCTTAACATTTTCTGCATATAATGCATAAATACCCCAACTAATCTGCACACACACCTTGGGTCATGCTATTTGGAAACCTGACTGTTCATGGATATTTTCCAGCCAAAGGAATGTATACAAGAGGATCTAAGAGGCAACATTCGCCTACGGGCGGACGATGACATTGGTAATGAAAAGTGTTTGTGATCACATGGCACAGAAAAGAGCTCCAAAAGCAGTGAGATCCTGAGTGGCCCGGTCCTGGGGCTGCTGGGCCGGCCCCCAACAACACCATCTCTCTGGAATCTTCTGTAGGGAGCCCTCACAAGTCACTGCATCAACTCAGATTTCCGGCGTCCGACTCCAGTGTCACAGGAGTGTCGTCACAGCTGCAGGGTTGTGCACACTTGCATGCCTGTGGAAACGCGTCTCTGGTTCTCATGTTTTTGTCAGATGTCAAATTAGAATTCAGGGATTTAAATAAACAAGCAAAATCCAGTACTGGTGTAATTTTGACAAGCAAAAGGGGTCAGAGGGCCTTCGAGAGGCCAGGCAGTGAAAACCCGTAGAAAACGCGGACTGCTGGCAGGGCTAGTACGACGGCGCTTCCCAAAGGGCAGGCAGGGCTCCCGCTCCTCACGTGCCCATGTCTGTATCCATGTTTTCTTGTGATGACAGCAAGGAAGGATACGGGGCGACACACTTCACGTTGACGTAAGTGGCATTCACATGGACGTAGTGCTCCCCGATGAAGGTGGAAAAGATGCCCGAGATCCTGGAGACCAGCTCAGAAAAGGACGGGCGCATTTCAGGCTTGGGGTGCCAGCATTTGAGCATCACTTCGTACCTGTTTCAGAAAGAAACTCTGTGAGGGCACCCTGGCATGCACATACTTCCTGCCAAGGAAGAGAACGCAAGGCATCGGGGGATCCTGTGGGGATCCCTACTTACAAGGGATCCGGGCAGTACTCGGGCTGTAGGAGCCTTCGGCCCTGCAACAAGTACACCGTGATGTCAAAGGTGTTCACATCCGGGTAAGGCGGAGCGCCCCTCGTCATCAGCTCCCACAGCAGCACGCCGAAGGACCACTAGGAAGGAAGAAGCAGGAGAAGTGCGGTGAGGGAGGGCAGGAAGGAGGGCCTGCAGGCCAGGCCTGCGTCACTCAGTCGGTGCTCCCTGGCGTGGTGAAAAGCTCCTGGAGGGCCATGACACTTCACGATCCGTGACACGCATTTCATGACCTGCTTAAGGCAGGGTCAGAGACTGTCCAGGTTACAAGGAAACACAGTTTTCCAGAAGGCTATCGGAAGCTATATGATGGTTAGCATTGCACGCATAGTTTGTAGAGTATGCTTCTAAGCTTGCTCTTGTAGCTACTGTCAAAGCACCAATTTTTCTTTTCTTTTCTTTATGTAAGAGGGTTTATTGAGAAACAGTATGAAAGAAAACAAGAAAAAATTGGGTTTTCCCAAATAAGCTATGGTATGTGGGTCTAACTGCAGTGAGCTTTGAAAAAAAAAAAAAGATTTTATTTAACCATTAATATGATTTTTTTTTTTTTTTTTTGCCCTTTCTGGGTCTTTGGTGATTAGTTAGGAAAATTAGATTTTTAGTATTTTTTAAATTTCCACAATCTGCATATTTTAGGACATAAGAGGATATATGGAAGGGTATTAGCAGTGTAATTTGCTAAATCTTGGAAAGAACCCAAATGTCCTTCAACTGAGGAGTGAATAAAAAAGCTGTGGCCTTTTTACATCATGGAGTATTACTCAGGTATAAAAAAGATAAATCTGATGCTTCTGTAGACACATGGATGCAACTAGAGACTGTGCTAAGTGAAGCAAATCAGACCGGCATGTCACATCCAGACATCATATGGCCTCACTAGTGTGAGAACCTGAAAGCGCAAATAGGTTTCTATCCTCTTTTTCAATATTTTCCCTACAAGTTTAGCTATTACTAAATGAAGATAAAGAAAACTTTCCAGAGTTTAAATTTGTAGGATTTCAAAAAAACACTTTAAAAAAAAAAAAAAAAAACACTACGTAAGTGTAATAAAGCAAATCTATATTAAATATCACAAATAACATCACTGCTGGGCAACAAAGCTACATAGTGAGAACTAATTTCAATTAAATTGTAATTTGAAAATGTCAATATATTAGGTTAATATAACGCAGCTGTGTCAGTAATTTAAAGGGAGACCACAAAGGCGCAGATGCTAAGTGACTTGCCAAAATTCTCCAGCATATCTGAATTCATGCTGGAATAAAGCGCTAAGAGTTCTTGATCCCTGGATCTTGCTGGGCTTACTGAACCTCACTAAACGTGCGCTTTCCTGGATTAAAGTACTGCCTAGAAACTTGTAGTGGCACACGCCAGTAATCCCAGCGAAGAGGAGGCTGAGACAGGAGGATTGCTACAGTCTGAGCTGCGTAGCGAGACCTGTGCCTGGTACATAAATGAAGCACTACTTAGACTAGATCAGGCTGTCTCTGTCACCTTCTCCTGATCATACACCAAAGGGAACACTGGAGTTGGCATGGACAGGTAAGTCACCAGGCAGAGAACGTGGGACTCAGTTCCTGCTGGGGGACATCTTCCCGGTCACCTTCAGGCTCAGAAGCATTCGGGGGAGGACAAGAGCCACTGAAGAAATGAAGCTTGGAGATTGCAGAGAATGCGTATCAGACAGGCGGAGTAGGAAAACATAAGATTAAGATGCAAACGTAGCTTACGATACTGAGCAAGAAGGTGAATACTGCGAGCCTGTGAGTGCTGTGACTGGAGGGAAGAAACAGATCACGTCTCGGTTAAGGCCCTTCGAGGCCACTGAATCCCTCGACCTAAAGGGCTACTTAACGTGACCTTTCCACATCGAAGTTTCTACGGCCTGAGGACGTAGCCCAGTAGTAGAGCACTTGCCTCTCATGTACAAGGCCCTGAGTTCAATCCCCAGTACCACCCACAAAAAGCAAACAGACAACAATAATAACAACAACAGCAAAAACACAAAACCAAATAAAACAAAACAGTAACAACAAAAACCTACACCAAAATTGAAGTTTCCACGGCCTGAAAATCTTACAACTTGTTCTGGTAACTTTACTGTGTTAACCTTCAAGTTCCAGAATTCACATTAAAATTTAAATCAGCGTAACGGGAATCTACTGACCTTGGGTCCTGTATAATGGGTCAGTATCTAAATTACCAGATAGGTACCAGGGCTGATTAAGAAGGCTAAGAGAATTGAGCAGATTGCTGTCACACAGGTCAGTAAGGCTGACTGCAGTACAGGTCGACAAAACCAAGGAGGTAGAAATATTGCCAAAGCCACCGGGTTGCCGAGAAAGGCTTCAGGAAGAGTGACAGGAAAGCAGGTCCTGAGGAACCAGGATGGTAGGAGCAGGAAGCAGGAGCACAGAAAGCTTCCGGAAAGAGGAGGTGGGCTCAGGGCCTGTGCGTGCGTTTGCACTGACCACAAGCCCGCAGGCCAGACTGCCCGACGTGTGGAACAGGTGAGTTTGCAAGGGAATCATATCGTGGGACTTCTCGGTGCCACAGCGGAGCTGATGGGTGGGACTGAGCCGGGATGCGTGAGCCACATTCACGAACCTCGCGCTCAGAAAGGAGAAGCTGAGAGCAGTCAAGGAGTTCCTGAACGGCGGGGGGGGGGGCGGGGGGGAGGGCTGCCAGGGCATGCGCAGGGCTCTGCTCCAGCGTCAGGCGCAGAGAACCCTCGCCTTGTGGGGAGGCAGGAGCAGATGTCACACCCAGCCCTTAGAATGGACTGCAGCTGGTCATGCCCTGGGAGTGGCACCGCTTCTGTGGATGACAGGTTCAGCAGCGCCTCCCTCGAGGCCACTCACAGTCTCAGGCTATGCGCAGGTGGTCTACGGCACGGGCAGGAACGGGAGCGGGGTCCAGTGCACTCCCTGGCTGGCTGGCTGGCTGGCTGGCTGGCTGGCTGGCTGGCTGGCTGGCTGCCTGCCTGCCTGCCTGCCTCCCTCCCTCCTTCCCTCCCTCCCTCCCTCCCTCCCTTCCTCCCTTCCTTCTTTTTTTAAATGTATTTGGCTGCCGCAGGGTCTTGCTACACAGCTCAGACTCACAGCGACCCTCCTTTCAGCCTCCCCAGCCCTGGGATTACATAAGCATGCGCCACCACGCTCCGACTCAGGCAGCCCCAGCTTGCCCTGGGGGCAGGGCTGGCATGGCAGGTGGTGCAGGGGATCACACTGCAGTCCCTGTGCTTTGCCTAAGCAGGCAGGCAGTCTGCTGAGCCATCTTGCTGACCCCATGATTTGGGTTAATTTCTGAAGAGTTCTAGGACTTGGGCACCAACTGAATGGCAGTGGGGATTTGGGAGGGTCCAGCAACAGAAGTCAGAGGGAGGGGGTGTCCAGGAAAAATGCTGCGATGGACTAGACCGATGCCTGCGCAAAGCATGTGCCTGATAATGCAAAGTCCTCTCTCTCCCTCCCCCCTCCCCCTCTTGGTCCCCCTCTCTCTTTCTTTCCCTCCCTCCCTCCCTCCCTCCCTCCCTCCCTCCCTCCCTCCCTCCGTCCCTCTCCCCCTTCCTGTAATTGGGATAGAACTTAGGATCTTCCCAGGCTGGTACTTACACTGCTGGACTATCTTCCCTTTTACAACTGTAGTTAAATAACTATTTAAAAATATTATTTTTTAAAAAGTACGAGCATACAATCCCCTTGAAAATTAACTGTAAGACTTAGCAACAACAACAAAAAAGAAGACAAAAGCCAGAGGTATAGCTCAGTGGTACAAGTGCATGCCTGGCAAGTGCAAGGTCACGAGTTTGAACCCCAGTCCCACAAAACAATAAAATAAAATAAAGATGGCAAGATCCCAATGGCGCTTCCACTGGTGAATCAATAAAGTCAAGGTGCTGTATTTGTACAATGGGATATTCAGAAATAAAAAGGAAATGAATTACTCGGCTAAGAAAAGCAGTACTGAATTGCTCAAAAAAAAAAAAAAAAAAAAAAAAAAAAAAAAAAAAAAAAAAAAAAAAAAAAAAAAAAAAAAAAAAAAAAAAAACAAAACTGAGAACAGGATGACCACAATCCCGTTGTGTAGATATATGACAAAAGTGGCAACAGACTCTCAAGAATGTGTATGTCCACGTTCAGGTCCACAATAGCCAGACGTGGAAGGAGTCTGAATGTCCCTTATCAGACGAATGGATAAGGACAGCTTGGTTTATGTGTACAATAGAATATTATTCAGCTTTTAATAATAACAAGGAAATTTCGTCATATGTCATAGCATGAATAAGCCTTGGGAACATTATGATAAGAGAAACAAGCCGGCCACAGAAGACTAACGCTGCGGAGCACAACCCATGTGACTTACGTAAGGAAGTCAGCTCGCAGCCCCGGCATGCAGAATGCTGATTTCCAGAGGCCGGAGGAAGGAGAAAGGAAAACCGCTGTTCAGTGTATACTGAATCTCAGTTTTGCAAGACAAGAAGTTTGAGAGGCCTGCTGCCCCCGGAGCACACAGCTAAGTACCGCACCACACACGTGGGATGGATGCTACCGGCGTAGCAAGATGGGCGGCGCTCAGACCCACGAGGGCAAGCGGAAGGAGGCCGACTCAGGACGTCGAGGCTGCAGGACGCCATCACAGGGCCTTCCTTCCCAAAGAACCCGTAGAGGCAGGAAAGCTTGCAATTTCCAGGTGATGGACACAGGCTTGAGGTGGCTGCGGAGTGATGCAAGAAAGCTTGATGGATGGCGGAACTGCTCTACACCTGCAGTGTCGTGGTGACACTGTCGTATGCATGTGCAGAAACTGCAGGAACTCTGCACCAAACACGGTGGCAGGTAGGTAAGACGTACAACGACGGTGCCACTAGACTTGTAGATATCAGGAGGAAAACCAGATGGTGCAGTGCCCAGAAACGAAAGGAGGAGGACGCTTCAAGAGAGAAGGGATGGTCAGTGATGCTAACACTTCGGAGAGTTGGAGTAGGGTAAGCGCCAACAGCAGTCATCTGTGCTGAGAACTCAACCTGGACTTTTATGGAAAAAACCTCTATGTTCCATTCCTGGCACCACGTGCTGTTCTGGCTGTGTCTTCAGGTGCACCTGAAGCCAGCCACCGAGACTGGGTATGGTGACGCACACCTGCAATCCCAGTGCTGGGGAGGCTAAAAACAGCAGGATCACTAGGAGTCCGAGCTACATAGTGAGACCCTGCACTCAATACATAAGAACAAACAAACCAACCTCTATGAACAGACCGGGAAATGCCGCACAATGCTGGCTGTTAGTAAGCTGTAGTTTGGTTTGAATGTACTCGAAGAGAGCTGAGCTTAGCCAGATTTTGCTGGGCATTTGCTAGAAGGCGCACCTATGGAGATACTTCTTGCTTGCAGGTATCAACATGCATGCTGTTCATTATGCGCTTCTGGAAATACTCCATGCTGACATTCAAAAGACTGTGCTGCCTCTGAGGGGAAACTGGACATTCATTCAAGCAGTCCGTAAGCGTTGGCCAAAGCAGCACTGTACAGGGCTTTCTCGGGTGCAGCCTGTCATTCAGTGTGGTCTTGCAGTGGGAGGAAGAGAGAAAGGATTGGAGTACTGCACTGTTCCCCACCCCTGCGGCACGTGCGTATGTGTGTGGAGGGGGTTCTGGGAGTGGGATGTGTGTGTGTATGTGAGAGAGAGAGAGAGAGAGAGAGAGAGAGAGAGAGAGGGCTCAGAATCGCAGCTTGTGCCTTGAAAACCCAAAATTTCATTAAGCTATTTTTTATACAGCTTTGCTAATGTATAACTTATGGAATATAAAATTCACTAAGTACAAGCATATATGATGATACTTAGTAAAGTGATAGAATTTGGAGGTATCACTGCAACCCAGTTTTAGAACACTTCCAACATTCCAGGAAGTTCTTGTGCTCCCCAGTGTAGTAAATCCACCTTTTTGGCCTTCGGCCCAGGCAATCACTATGTTCTATGTCGGTACTTTTACTACTTTCTAGAAATTTCACATCCATAGCATCATTTGCCATGAGGTCTGTTGAGTCTGCTTTCTTTCTTGAGTTTGAGAGGTTTACCCGTGCTGTACTAGTGTCAGTAGTTCCTTTACACTGTGGAATGAGTGAACCTAGTTTGCCTGACCACCGGTGATGGGCACAGGGACCGCGCCAGCTGCTCGGACAATGGCATCCTGCGGGCATCTTCTCGTTCGCATGCTGACTGGCAAGCGCTACCAGCATCTCTTTATGAGATGCCTGTTCAGATCTCCTTTCACCCCCAGTAGGATTGAGAGCTGAATCCAGGGCCTTTGCGCTGGGCTCATTCTCACCCTTTTTGAGACTGGGTTTCCCTAAGTCACCTGGGCTGGTCTGGAACTTGTGCCCCTTGTGTTACCCTTGCAGACTGCCAGAACCCTAGGCATGTGCCTCCAGGCCCAGTTTTTAATGATCGACTGGGACTCAGGCTTGAGTGAGCAGGATATTCTCTAAGGAGGGCGAATTCTTTCTCCCCTTGCTTTTTTCTACTTTCTTCAACTTTCTTTTCTTCAACCTGAAGTGCAATACCTCTATGACATGCTTATGTATTGAAAAAACAAAACAAAACAAAACCCTGAGAGTCAGCTCAATGTACTCTCTGATGTTTAATACACTTCCATAGAGAATCTGAAGCTTAGTAGTCACCAGATCATCATGTATGTGACTTACGGGGCCACAGTTCTAGCTCCTGCTGGCTTGGCGGACAGGGGTGAGGAGACGTCTCACAGCCAGCACCACACCCTGCTCTCCTCTCTCACCAGGGGTCGGCCTTTCACTTTTGAGGGTTTCTTCTCTCCAGCCACTATTTTAAATTGTTTACCAATATCATGGGGCTGCCCTTCTTGATTTCCCAGCTCAATGAAGCATCAAATGCTTTTCTACCTGTGCCCTAAGTACAGGCTCCACTGCATTCAACACTCAGGATCCTTAGTACAATGGCCTCCAAGTCACTCAAACCGCTCGGCTTCCGGGACTCTGTACCAACAGTGCACAGAGAGAGCTTTGCAGCCCCTGACCACCCCTCAGTCTTCCCCTCGCTTTCATGGCAGTCTCTTTTCCCGAGTCTGCTGCCACTCTGCAAGTCTCCCTCATGTCATACAGCAGATTCTTCTGAGTGTTCATTTTGGGGCCTTTGCAAGCACATTCCCAGCCTGGACTTCTAAGGTCACTGACTTTGGAGACAGAGACCTTCAAAAGGTTTAGATAAGGTCATGGCAGAGTGCTGAAGACAAGACTAGACAATGTTCACAGGAGATACAGGAAAGTCTGTCCTTATTCTCACCACGGAGGGCACAGGAGGGACACAGGAAGGCAGCCATCTATAAGCCAGGAAGAGGCCCTTACCACAGCCCAACCATGCCGGCACTCTAGTCTTGGATTCCTAGACCCCAGAACCATTAGAAATAACTTTCTATTTTTGAGGCTACTCCCACACTACACTGCATCCTAGGGAACCAGCACGGCACTCCATATCCCAAATGGTTTTGATCAAACAAGTAGATTTATGAAAATATATTCTAGGTATCTGTGGGACAACCAACTCCACTCTTAAGATACCTGAAATTAGTGCTGTTGACTTCTTTTACTAATTGAATGACCATGAAATGATGCCTACAAATGAAGCACAGGAGACATAGTCAGTACATTACCACGTCTGATTTGGTGGTGAACTTCTGCGTTTGCAGACTCTCTAAAGCCATCCACTTCACTGGCAGCTTGGCGCCTGTTTTGTTGTGCACACTGTAGTACTCTTTGTCATACATGTCTCTGGCGAGACCAAAGTCAGCAACCTTGACAGTGAATTTTTCATCCAACCTGCAGGAAGAACAAAAATTATCACCGGTCTCCGCAACACGATAACTTACAACGGTGTCGCAGATACATGGGTCGGGACAAGCGGCACCAGTACTGGACGTCTCTAACCTTTGAAGGGAGTGTTTCCTCTGGCCAACTGACTGATGCTAAATTACATAGGAATCTTGAGTAAAATAATTACATTTCAAATTCATCTGGCCAAGCAGGGCGGTCACGCATGCTATGGTACACAGATATCAGTTCTGCTCTTCTCTAGAGCTGGCAAAGAAGTAAAGCTGGCTCTTCCTCAGCTTTCCCTGGTTGCTAAACAGAGCTTGGTGACTGACTACCCCCGGCGATCACCGATCTTCACCGGCGAACATACTGACAATGTGCAGTCTCACGGCACAGTCAGGACTCGGGACTGCTGCTTTAGTTTTTATTCTGAAACAGAACATGGAACTCAGCCCTCGCACCACGGAGGTAAGACAGAAACAGGCTGCACAGGGAAGCATCTCAGCAAACAGTGAGGTGAGGTTCTGTTAAGTGGACACGTAGTCTGTGCTTAAGTGATTTTAATGTGCCACACGGGCCCAAACCAAGGCAGGGCATCAGTAACCCGGCTCTTTCATTCACACATACCATGAGCCGTGAGTCAGTGTTGTGTCAGGGAAAGCTCTGAATGACAAACTGTTGGCCGCTGTGTTACACAGCCAGGGAGCTGGACACAAATAAAAGTTCTTTGTATTTTCATTGCCAAATGCCATTTTTGGTAGGGCTTCTGCGGGCCAACTCGAAATGGACTCCTGGGCAGTGACATTCTCTGGGTGTCCGTGCTCCCAGCCCTCTCCTCTCCACCAGGAAATACTGCAGATCAAATTCTCCTGCCCGAACACTAATGCAGTGTGAAACCACAACACTGGGGCTGCTGGTGGGAAGGGCCCAGAAATGCAAGAGTGCACAACAGCTGCCTAAGACCCCCTAAAGAGCAACCTTTTAGATTCTTTGTCTGATAAAGCCTGAAAGCTCCCCTACATGCCTGGGGCTTATACATCCATCTCAACAGTACAGGAAATAAAGGATTTTTGCATAAGAGAGAGAACATCCTGGCTTGCACGGTGGGAACTGAGCTCTGGTCCGCCACTGAGCTGCGGGCACGGAGCTTCTCACACTTACATGCAGTTCCTCGCAGCCAAGTCTCTGTGGACAAACTTTTTGCTTGCAAGGTATTTCATGCCCTTGGCTACTTGAAGACCAAAGCCTATAAGATCTTTTACGGTCGGGTTCTGCAAACAAAGAGAGTTGGAAAAGCATAAACCAAGCCACTCAAAACCCATTGCTCTGATTCTAAACTATGAAATGCCTTTACCTCAAATAATAACCAGTGCCCCACTGGGGACAACAAGTACTTTTTGTTTGTTTGTTTGTTTTCTGGGACCAGGGTTCGAACTCACGACCTTGCACTTGCCAGGCAGGCACTTGTGCCATGGAGCTAAAACCCCAGCCCCAGCAAGTACTTGTTAAATGTTCATTTCATATAAAGTGCTAGGCTAGATGTTTTTATGAATTATGAGTAATTCTTATATATGCCTGCAAAGCAGGTGTTACAGCCTCCATATTCCATCTGAAACATGGAGGCACCTTACAACGTAGGGTTTGATGCTTGACCTCTCCTTTTCTTCTTGCCATGTGGAGGACTGAACCTTCATGCAGCTTAGGCAAGGGCTCTACCACTGAGCTACATCCCCACCCCAGGGGGTCTTCTTATCTTTCAGGAACGATGAGGCCACTGGTCAGAAGACCACTGCCATTGACAACAGTTGGATACTCCAAGGCCACGTGGAATGTCTAGTCGCCCAGGGCCATGTGGGAAAGCCCAGGAGATAGCAGCAGAGCGAACAGGAGAGGCAGGAGGGAGGGGCGCCTCTACCATAGCTTCCATAGGACGGAAAGGTGAGGCAGGGTAAGCTGGTTTAGCATTGGCTACCTGGACTAATTTCTGCAAGCTCTGGAGAGGGGAGGAGGGCTCTCCCTTGCCGTCTGGTAGCTGGCTGTGGAGTGACTGGGGCAGGGCACAGTGGCTGAAGTATGGGTGCTAAAGTGGTTGGCTCATCTGTGAAATATATATTCTGAAGGCAAGCTGAGGGCCGGGGCGATAGCTCAGTGGCCTAAGCGCCTGCCTGGCAGCCAAGCATATGGTCCCGAGTTCTATTCCCGGTACCATGAAGAACAAACAAACAACGCAGAAGGCAAGTTGTTTAGAACCTCTAGGAGTTAGCCCTGGGCTCAGCAGGGCCTACAGGGTTAGCAGGCTCCAGCAGGCAAAGCATCAGAAGCACACAGAGGAGGCTTACAGAGCAGTACATCACTTGAAGCCACACAGATCTGGGTAGCACAGTTGAGATTTTACCCTCCTCTGAGAAAGCCCTTAACTAACCAGTGAGAAGTCTGCCTACGGGGACTCAGCTGCTGGAGTCCTGGGCCAGCAGAGAGAGTGGTATGTGCATTCTCTGTAAGCCTCCTCCACAGAACTGGAAGGACACCTTTAATAAAAGTGACCGTGTGGCCTGCAGCCCTGACGAGGGCCTGGCCATCGGCAGGAGTCACCATGGAGCTGGTGAGCTCAAGGCAAAGCCGGGGGGCCGGCGGTGGGCTGCAGCCCTCCTAATGCGAGCGTACTCACTCTTCGGCTGAGGGAAGGCCTGAGTGCTGTGCTCTGCTGGATAGCAGAGTAGCTCTGAGCTTCTGCCCTGGGGAGTCCCATGGTACCGCAGAGAAGGCCTCACAGCCAGGCAGCACCAGGAAAGTGGCAGGAGTTAAAGCAGGAGCTGTCAGGGGAGCTTCAGCTCTGGAAGGGCATGGAGAACGTCGGCGAAAGTTCACCGAGAGCCAGCTGTTTTAGTCTTTTGCTAGAACACAACTTACTTCTATACTCTCCTTGAGCTTATTTTCTTTGAAAACTTGCCACTAAGGGTGTCAGATTAATGCTACTCTGTTGATTTCCAGAGATCTGGACTAAGGGAACCGAGAAAGAGCCTGGAGCCACGGATGAATTCAGTTCTAAGGGTTCCTCTCCCCACTCCCCACATTCCTTGGTCCTGGCCTAGCAAACATTTGTTCACCCTTTAGGTCCTGGCATAAACACATCATAAAGACATGTCCCACTTGGAGAGTTCCCAGTCTTCTGTTGTAGCCCTGAGCTCATTTATCCAGCAAATATTTACTGACAGCCTCTGTGTCAGAAAATATCTCAGGCTGCAGAGCTACAGAAATGAACAAAATACACCCATCTTCGTGGGCTTGCATTCTGACGACATGTGTGTCTACATATATATGCAGCCTGTGCATATGCAAGGTTAAAAAAGGTAAAATTAATGTAATGTACTTGTCAACGCAACATAGCCAATACATTATTTCAACTTGTACTCAATATGAACAATTATTAATCAGACACTTCGGTTTCTCTGTCATACTAAACATTCTCCATGTTACATGCCCTATATTTAGGGCACATCTTAATTTGAGCTTGTGACAGTACACAGGGTTGCTTTGCCACGGTACTGGACAGCCCAGGCCCAAGCCCAGGGTACGATGTGGTGGTGTCACGGAGGAAGGTGAAAGTAGGGGCAGGACACGGGCCAAGGCAAGACAACCGGGGCAGGGCAGTCACAATTTTAAAAAGGTTAGGGAAGCCTCGTTTTGAAGGAGACTTTAGGACAATCTGCTGACGGAGGAGACGGGGGTGGGGGATGTGTGGACAGCTGCAGGGAGGCGTGCTCCGGGCCGACGGAGCCGCAAAGGCAAAGGGCCTGAGGTCGGGGCCTGGGTGGCAGGGACAGGGACAGGAGGGCGCTCATGTATAACTGATTCTTCGGGTCTCCTAGAGTTCCAACTCCAGGCGGCTCGGTTAAAACTCCCCCTGACCCGCTGTCCCTAGTTTCTGCTGCAGAGTACACACTGGAAGCTGATTTTAATGGGCAAGCTGGGATGGTGGAGCCAGGCTGCCGCAAGCCGAGCAGGTAAGATACTGCCCCAGGACACCCTCGCAGGCACCACAACAGGCCAGCAGGATGCGTGGCTCCGAGGGACACTTGTGTGGAGTCACATTTTACATAAATGTCTGGCTAACAGCTTTGTAGGGCTCGAAGCCCGCATTCTCCGAGGGCCCGGCTGCTCGGGAAGGTACTCACATGAGTCTCGTTCCGAATGAAGTTGCGAAGGTCTCCGTGCTTCATGTATGGCAGGACCACCAGCGGGGACCCTTCACTCCGAAGGCAGATGCCCAGGAGGGACAGCACGTTGGGGTGGCTGAAGTCCTTCATGATGATTCCCTCGGTCAGAAACTGGGAAACCTCGCCTATGTCAGTGATTCCTGAGAAATGGCAAACAGGGTGGGCAGAACAGTGATCACGGGAGAACGGCTGCTTGGCTGAAACGCAGCAACGCAGGTCTCCACCTCAGAGTGCTCCTTCTGCAATGGCATGTAAGCTGCGGGCACCCCGGGAGCAGAAAGGTGTGAGCACCACCCCTCACCAGTGGGAGGGGCACAGCGGGGACACCAGAGGTGGAACTCAGGCCTTGCTCTTGCCAGGCGGGCGCTTATGCCACTGAGCTCTCTCTTCCTGGCTACTCTTGAGACTCTTCCGACTCAAGGCAGGTTGACAGCCCAAACAGATTTACTCCATTGATGGGTTTGTATTAGTATGTATGTGCAGTACATACTGATTCCGCTCAGGCGGAAGCTCGCATGGGTCTGTACCGCCTCAAATCTGCTTGGCTCCCTTCTCTGAGTGGTCCTTCCTCCTCCTCCTCCACCTCTTGACCACCTTTCCATTCCCCCAGGCTCTGTTTTTATCTTTCAGTTCATTTGTTCGTTCTTTTTTCTTTTCCCTCTTTTTTTGTCTCCATTCCTATTTGAAAAAGATCTTACTTCCTGTTATCTATTTTTAAATCTTGGTCTTTACGTGGGTTTCTAGCTTAAGAGAAGTCATGTGACAGTCAAGCTGTGCGTCTGACGCATTTCGCTCACTACTAAGGCGTCAGCGCGCACCCACTTCCCTGTGCACGCCTCCAGGTTGGCCTCCCTCACGGCAGCGTACGGCTTGCTTGCGTCTACACAGCACAGCTAGAAAATCTGTTCACCTGTGGATGGGCACACAGGCTGTTCCTAGGACGTAGCTACTATGAATCGCACCGCTTCAGACACGGGTGTGCCTGCATCACTGCAACACGGTGACTTCAACCCTTTTGGGAAGATACCTAACAGGGGAATAGGTGAGCCAAAACTCCACTGAGAAGATGCAGAAGCCTTCAGAAGCAGCTCTAAGCTTGCAGGGATTTGGCCCTTTTTCATTGGGCTGCGAGGCTAGACAGGCATGCAGAAATGTGACGTGATCTAATGCTGGCAAACCGAGGGGGAGGCCCGGCCAGGCCTGTGTGTTCTGATCCTTCTTGGCGTTTCTGTACTACCACCAGACAAGGTAGCTCGGAGAACAGGATACAAAGTCAACATGCAAAAATCAGTGGTAGAACTGAAAACCTGCTGCCATGGCAATACGCGTGCACCCATGTCTATAGCCGTGTATTCTGTCACGGCTACGTCCTGGAAACAACCTAGATGCCCATAGCTGAAGAGTGGATAAAGAAGATGCTCCAGGAGATTGGAGCATGATTCGGCTAGTGAAGAGGATAAAGTTGAGTTTTTTGGTCAGTAAATGGATGCAAGTAGAGACCATATCCTTGAGTGAAAGAAGCAGAGACGTTCACATGCAAACATTACATTGCTTACTTAGTATGAGAACCTGAAACAGAAGAATGGAATCTGTGGGGCACAACACATACTGGGAAAAGGGAATGCACTTATCCGAAAGGAAAGTTACTGAGTTGAGCAGGAGGACAGTGGAGAGAGAGACGCATCTCTGTGCAAGCGGGTGGCTCAGAGAACTGTACAGTGCATTTCCGCGGGTCTGTGGAGAGGGGCAGTTGATGCTTTAATTTGTTTCATGTCCTTTTTTTCAATAGTTCGTGCTTTTTCTCTTATTTTCTCTTACATTTCTCTCTCTGTTTCTTCTTCCAATTTCACATGCATACATTTGATAATATGAATAACTGGTTGGAAGCCAGCACTGTGGACTACAACAAATACTGTGACATTCGTGTTACTTTTTAAGTGAAATTCTATATCACTTGCAATTTTTTCTGTTTTAATTCTAATTTGTACTTTGTTTTTTTTTAAACGTGTTTCGTACGGGTCTGCAGGGTCTTACTACACACAGACCAGACTCATAGTGATCTATTGTCAGCTTCCCAAGTGCTGGGATTACAGGCGTTTGTCACCACACTCAGTCACAACTGCTGCCTTAGGGTACCCTGGGTGCAGGGCCAGCATGGCATGCTAGGGATTGAACCCCTGTAATCTCTTAAAAAAAAAAAAAAAAAAAAAAAAAAAAAAAAAAAAAAAAAAAAAAAAAAAAAAAAAAAAAAAAAAAAAAAAAAAAAAAAAGAATTATTTATGGCCAGCTTCAAAACAGGAGGAAGACAGCAGCAGAAATAGTTCTAGATGTTATGGCTGGCTTTGGAAGAAAGTGGCTACAGCTTCAATGACCTGCTTGAGACTCTAGCGGGGGAGAAAGCAGAGTCGAGCACAGGAGGAAGGGCCAGGAAGTGCTTCTGCTTGCGAGGGCCCTCCACTGTCCCTGAGGGTTCAGAGTTCTCGGTGTGTGCCCAAACGCCACACCTGAGGCATGGCCTTCTGGGCTCCAGTGATGTCACTCTGTACCTTCACCTGCCACCTGCACTGCTCCTGTAACACTGTTCCAGTAACCAGGTCCTAAGCAGACTCTCAGTCTGTCCCCTACAGAGAAGTTCTGCGGTAAGTATGGAGACACAAGACGGCATATTTTCTCTAACCGGCCAGATGGTAAAGATTTTCTGGCTTTGTAGGCCACATGGTCTCTAGGAAGACCAGCCTGGTTCTTATGCCATAGAACCATGGAAGAACCTACATACAGACAGACAGTAAGTGGCTGCGTCTCAATCTATGTCACCAAAATAGGTGGTGGGACTTTGCTGACTGACTCTGGGGCTAAAAGAATTTGAAGGCCTGCCAGCATGTGGCATATAAGTAGGTACAGTTAAGTGTAGCAGTTTCTAGTCCTTTCCAGAGCTACATAACGAGGGATCAGTGCCAGCTAGTGTTAGTGAAGAGTCAGCAACATGAACTTACTAACTTCCCTAGGACCTGTTTCACACCCACGAGGGTGTCGATGTTCCTTTACAAATGTAATACATTCCCAGGCCTGGCGAAGATCCCCAGTCGCTATGGACTGAATAGGAATCAACACACATAGCAAAGCAGAGAGGTTTCCTGACGTGAGGACTCTTCTGAGCACAACCCTCCCAAGGCAAAATCACGGCCCGTTGCACGGAGCCCACCACTGTGTGCTATTCTTTTCTATATGCTGCTCTCTATTCTGTGACCAGACTTCCGGTCCAACTAACCCCATGGAATGGTGCTTGGCATAGAGGTCCACAGTTAATGAGGATGAGTTAATTCAGGCAGTTTCACGTGTCTTGCAGGAATACCTTCCATTGTGCCTTTAAAGCTCTTTAATAGAAATCTGTATTATGACTGGCTATTCCAGGTTGGAAAACAGACAGAAAAATTGTTGGTGGCAATGTAAGCACTATGAAAATCAGGACAGAGTGTCCTCCAAAGAGTACAACTGAACATTCTACCGGACTCTTCCCTTGGTATCTTCCTGAAAGAGTTAAAGGCATTCCACTATGGCGATACACGCATACCCATTTCTACAGCAGCACAACAGCTGAGTCTCACCAGTGGTTTATATGCCCGTCAGCTGATGGGAAAGGATTAAAAGGTATTTTCTATACACACTGCTCAGCCATAAAAAGGGTAGATTTGAGTTATTGATAGAAAAAAATAATGCACCTTTATTTTATTTTATGATTTTTTTCTATGTATTTCATTGTTACAGGGTCTCAATAAACAGCTCAGACTTGTAGTGATTCTCCTGATCCTCCCCAGCACTGAGATTACAAGCGTGCACTACTACTGGCTCTGGGGGTGGGGCTGGCATGGCATGTGGTGCCAGGGACTGAAACATGGTCCCTACGCTTGCCTAAGCAGTGCTTTGGTCTGCTGATCTATCTCAGCAGCCCCGCACCTTTATTTTAAGAGCAATTTTTTTTTCTTTTTTTTTTTTGGCACCAGGGGTTGAGTTCTGGATTTTGCACTTGCCAGGGAGGCACTCAGGCTTCCTGAGCTTCTTCTTGGCCCGTGTGCACATGTTTAGACCAAAAGGCTGTGGAAATAAATCAGACACAGGAGGCTGCTGTATGGCTTCTCTTATGAGAAATCCAATGTATAAATACTTGAAAGAGCAAAGTCACAGGGCACGAGAAACTGGGAGACAGATTTTTGTGGAGGTGCGAAAAGGATCTGGGGATGGGCGAGGTTACAGGGAAGAGAGGAACAGGGCAGTGAAGGGGACTAAAGTGAGATGCGGATGTGCACCAATCTCCACAATGAATGTGTCACGAATGTGTGTGAATAAAGAAAGAGAAAGTTAGATACGAAAGCAGGGGAAAGGAGGCAGGGGAGCTCCGCCAACGAGGGTGGAGCCAGGCACATCTTAGTCTGTGGAACAGACTGTGCTGCATAACACTGTAATCTATAGCTACAATTGTGGCTCTGTGTCATCAATAAAGATTCAGCTTATGTGTGGAAACATTCCCTGATTCACAGAGTATGAATTTCATCCTTAGAAGATTTGTGTGTGTGTGTGTGGCTGGGTCATCCTGCCCTGTGGGCGGGGCTGGTGCGGCATGTGGTGCCAGGGATCAAATGGCTGTCCCTGCGCTTGCCTAAGCAGGCACTTCAGACCCCTGAGCTATCTCACCAGCCCTTTAAAAGGTCTTATAAATAACAGTTAAAATTTTAAGAAATGTTCCAGAAGTAAAAGAGAGCAAGTTTTGCTTCTTTAGAAAGTTCAGTGATACAGACAACTCACTCCTCAAGCATGCAGATAAATGAGGGATTACCAGGCTCATAATATTTCAATTTTCTGCCAGCACATTTCTCTCTTGTTTGTCTTATTTAATTTTTTATCATTTTAATGGAACTTGTGGTTAAAATATAATTACAGTGATGCCTCGGGGTAAAATGAGTCATTATTACTGCCTGTGCCAACATGCTTCCAATAGTTTCCACAAATGTCATTTGTAAAACAAATATTATAAGCTCAACATAGCTAAGTGATACTCAGCTTGCCCAACAACCTTGTTTCTCCTACACCCCTAATAAGGAGGGCCCTCAGGGCTGCTCGCAGAGGGACAATTCACATAAGAATCTGGTCCAACAAGGCTTTCCCTAGATAAAATAGATCTCAGATTTAAATCAGGAAGCTCAACGGTAGCTGCTATTTTTTTCCACAAGGGACAGTGTGAATCAACGTTGTCTTACGAGCTTTCCACTAGTTTGCAAACCACAGAAGTGCCCTCCACTGCTAAGTAACCCAGGAGGAAGCAACTTACTGTTCAAGGATTTCACAGCACAGTGGGTTTTCCTGCCATCACTGTCCAGCAAAGCACCATGATAGACACAGCCGAAATGTCCTATGGGAGGGAGAAACCTGGGTCAGCACTGTGTGATATTTAACTGTGCAATAGTTACTAAGGCCTTCATGGTCTCCAAAGGGCAAGGTGCACACTGTTTACATACTGTAATAACAATACCTTATACATGGTACGGGGGTTTGTGTACTAATGTAAATGTGACGTCTCTAGATCACAAGCAATATGGTTATTTACATATGGCAAAAAACAAGAGGTGAGATTACTGTTATTAGAAGTTAATATAATAAAATATTCAATGACAGCAGAGTCACTGAAAATAGGTTCAATACTCTGCATAAAAGGAATTTACTATTTTTAATGATCAAATATTTTTAAAACATGAAAAATGTTCTGTCCACCTGAAGAAAAGCAATAAGCTTCCTATGTTCCAGTAAATGAAAATGAAATAATAATGTCACCCTTAATAATGAGAGTAGTATCAGAGGGTACGGATTTCCCCCATTAGTCACCAGTTAATACATAAGCCAGGCTGGCAGATGCTGAAAGGCAGTTGCCCCAGCCAAGCAAATTCCCTCTGACTCACGGTGTGCATTTCCCTCTGGCCTTAACCACATCATCTGCCCAATGGTCGCCTTTCATCCAGGGGCAGTAATTTTTCCCTCAGTGTCAAAAGCCTGATAGCTGTATAAGTCACTCATTGATTGATTCGCCTATCCAGCCAGAACATCCGGAGTGCCTGGCCTGTGAGTGTCAGGGATTAACCTGCCCTCGTGTAATACAAAGAAGAATAAAGTAAAACCCACGCTCCTGAGTTGCTTCTGTTTTCCCGGAGAAAACCCTAAAAGCAAACAGCAGTTAATATTCATAGGCCATCAATGATTGCTTCTCCAACAGAGAAAAAATTGCCATCTCAGCACCTTTCATAATTAAAGCGCCCTCTAATTTTACAATGGTAGAAACAGAACTAAATTATGAGGCTCCACACTCTAAAATTAGTACAAGTACTGGGATTCACAGGTTGGTAACAGAGCTATTTATTACTGGGATGCAGGTCATAGAAACCCGTTTGTGGACAATGACCAGTTCTTAGGGACAGGGCAGCACACTCAGGATTAAACTCTGGCATGTGGGAAGCCACCACAGGTAAAGGAGGAGCCTTGTGCCCACAGATGGCAGGCTGCCCTACCAGTGTCTCTTACGTGACAGTGGCAGATGTCCCTACAAACCCTCGTACATATAGTGTAAAACGGATCATAGGCCACTGAGCATCAAATGCAAAGGCGTTTCAGAAAAAGAAAAAAAAAAGAAGAAAAGGCTGGCATCCACTGCCTGGCTTCGGCTCGCTTTCTTTCCTGCTAAGTATGTCTTTGGATACTGTTTATAATAGCTGTTACTGCTGCTCTGGCCTGCTTATTACAAATACCCATTCTTCTTTGTATAAAGAAATTGGAGTGTGTTGTGCAGATGATATATGTTGCTTGAGATTGGGGGAATGCTATAAATTCCCGGTCTTTTGACGCTGTCCAGCAGTGTACAAGCTGCTATAAACCAGGACTTCACGGAATTTGTCACTGTTCTCAAGGTAAAGAAAGGCTGGAGGGGGACAGGCATGAAATACTGGAACTTGAAGGAAGGATTTGAAAAAGGAACTCGACAACGCAGTCTAAGATACTACAGCTGCTAGCCTGAGAACCACGAGGAAGACACTGTTCATTCCTAATGTATTTGGGAGATTCTCCAGTGGCCTCCATGCACGGGCCCTGCGATCTGACCCGCAGGGCTGTGTTTCTGCAGACCAGAAACAAGTACGCTCACTGTCAGCATTGTCAGTTGCTCTCACCATTGTCTCAGCTCCTAATCTATAAGGCAGAAGATGAAGCGCTCACTGGAAAACCACACTTAATGCCAGGCGGGGTGAAACACTCACCTCGCCCTATGACTTCGTTGAAATGCACAATCAAGCTGCTGGGCCCAATCACTACGTGCCGCACGGCCTGGACCAGCTCCGGGTTGAGAGCGCTGAGGTCAATGTGGATGGCATCTTGCAACAGTGGGCTGGATACATCAGAGTCTCCACTGTTCAGGATGGGGGACAGGTCCGTCAGAGGATACTGCGCTTGCCTGCACGACCCGTTCTGAGACGAGTTAGGAAACTGGTCTGCAACATGAAGCAAGATTACGAGAACACAACAGTGAAACCTCACAGAACGGAGACGCCGAAGGGCAGCGAGCTTAACTATCAGCGAGGCCCCAATTCTACCATTGAAGAAAAGGTAGTTATAACACTGAATAAGGCCTAGGATCGATCGCCTTTGCTAAAAATGGCATAGTAACTTGGGAAAAAAAAAACACTGGTTTATTTTATAAAATGTTTATGATTTTCTTTTACGTAGACTGAGTGTTAACTTTGAAAGCTATTTGCTCTCATTTTAACAGACATTTTTCTTTTTATTAATAGCAAAGAGTCATGTTGAAGTTTAATTTTGAATATGTTATATGCTTAAGAATGAGCAGCAGCAAGTTGGTCTCAAAAAGCTCAGCTTAAATGTAAGAATGAAAAAGATCCTCTTGGAGAGACATGTTAATTAACAGAAATAATTAGTTTTGTGGAAATTCACATGAATTCCCAACCAAGGCAAACTATATATTGAATTATGTGTAATTATATACAGACTGAGTAAACTTACACAGAATGCCTAGAATCAGAAGCTCTCCATTTCTGATGTTCCTAGATCTGGGAATAGCTGCAGGGAGTTTACTGGTTGGGGCCTGCCGTGACCTGAAGTGTCCCAAAAGGCCAAACCTTTTGAGCATCACACCAATGCTCATAAAAGGTTTTGTCTTGGAGCCTTTGGGATTTCAGGTTTTTGGGTCAGAGGTGCTCAACCCAGATATGTAACTATAGATACACGTAATCAGAAATGCATGCGGGGGGGGGGCATTTTCATAACTTAAAGCTTTCCACTGTCAGTGTACTCCTTCCCTTCTCGTCGTGGCTGTTGACTGAGCGTTACAGTCTTTCAGAGAAGGCAGCTTGGGTCTGGGCTTGTGCTCCCTCCCACCGCCCAGTGCGGCCACGTATTTATTACTGCCACTGGACACGAGCTCCTAACAAGCTGATCTCGCAGCGGAGGCTCTCGGAGAGCTTTAGGCGAGGTGCTATCTTGGGAGAAGAAGCGAGTTTCCATTCAGAGCTAGGGGACCATGATGCTGAGAGGCACCGCCCTGCGTGTCACATACAGTGGCTGTGCCCGTGCCTGGGAGTGCTGGTGGGTGATATTCTCTGTGTGCAAATAAACCAGAGAATTGGATTTTGGGAGGAGAAAGCGAATGCTATCTTCCAATCTCAGTTAAGCTCTTTTGGCACTTTCTGTGGTGGAAGTTGGTTAATGATAAATGCTCGGCCAGGGAATCTCAAGAGTGGCTACAAAAAAGCTTGTGGGGCACCTGTGGTCACAGCCATCGCTAGCTGGAAAGAAGACAGATATAATACTAAAGGCTGGAGCCTGCTAGGGAGCATCTGAAATGCAGAGTGGACGGAGGAAGGAGGAAGCTTACTTAGATGCCCGCTCCTTAGGTCCCCATGATTGAGGCTTTCCAAGCCTTCCTCAGGGAATTAGAAAGTCTCCCTAAACCCCTACCTTCTCCTTCACTTTCTAAACCTTTGCTCTGAGAGGTCAGAGTTGTAAATCCCCAGGGCCACAGGGACTGAGGGAAATCTGCAGTGAGATCCTGGACAAAACTCCTCTGGCAGGGAACTTCTAGGGACCCTTTAGCTAAGTTGAGATATGCAGACACCAATCTAGGCCACCAATGTGTGACTCTGTGGAGCACCACAGAGAATTCTGGGTCTTCTAGAGACTCTCAGGCTAGGGGCTGGCCAGATAGCTCAGCAGACTAAGAGCTCTGCAAATGCCTCCGCAGACCTACTCAGGCAGCGGCAGGGAATGGGGTTCCATTCCCAGCATGCTGTGCCAGCCCTACCTCTGGGGTGTGCTGAGACAGGGACTGAGACTGGGCATGGTGGCACAGGCCTGTAATCCCAGTGTTTGGGAGGCTGAAAACAGGATGATCACTATGAGTCTGATCTGCATAATGAGAACCTGTAGACCTTGTACTAAAATTACAAAAAAAAAAAAAAAAAAAAAAAAAAGGGCTCTCAGGCTAGCCCACTAATGGCAGAGCAAAGCTCCAAAGCTCTGCAGCTGCGGGCTGTGTACTCTCCTCCACCTTCTTCTTTGGCCAGTTTTCACTTTTCATGTTTCCAAGAAAGGTTCACAGTGGACAGGGGAAAGAAGCTCCGTGTTCTTAGCAATGATGATGGAAGTTTGCTGAGTAGGCAGTTTGGAAAGCTATAAAAGTTTTTTGAGGGTACAGGGTCTCATTATGCAGCTTGGATTTATAGTGATTCTGCTATCTCAGCTGCCCCAGCACTGGGATTATACGCATGCGCCACCGCTCCTGGCTGCAGCAGCTAACGCCGGGTGCCCAGGTTCTGCAGCTGGCACAGCACGATAGCAGGGATCAAACTCAGGACCTTATGCTTGGGAGGCAGGTGCTGATGCCGCTGAACTGTCTCCCCTGCCCATTTTTTTTTTCTTAAATTCTGTGAATTCTAAGTATTTCAGGTTAATTATCAAATATGAACAGAAAATACTAACTACATCAAAATTTCAAAACTGTTAACTAGGGTTTGTCCTGTTTCTAAAGAATGAATTTCTAAAGGTGAGCAGTAAGGTGAGAAAAATATGTTTACCATGCATATCTCTACAGAGATTCAATAAACTTAAAACATAAGTGGCAGCAAGTGGCAATGAAATTAACATATACTCGAGCAGTTTCTTTCCCTTTTGTAGTATCTATTATACCTTTCAGGTTGTATTTATTCTTTCAGCTTCTTACAATAGGGAGACAATAAGATGTTTGCACATGTAGTTCTGATTTATTTCAGTTATGAGTATGGTCACTAGTTGTATCCATTTACCTATAAAAGCCTCAAGCTTATCTTTCCTTATGGTGAAGTAATGCTTCATTGTATAAAAATATCACATCTCAAATGGAAAAAAAACAACTGGGATGGGAGAAAGGAGAGAAAAAAAAGAAAGAATGGAAAAAATATATACACACACACATGAGATAACCAAGATAAATGCACACTAATGTCTGTTGGTTCATTGCAAGGCACGGTTAGCACCTGCTTGGTCAATTTGGCATGCCTGGTCAATTTGGCATCCAGTAATCTGAACAACTACACTGAAGACAACACTGCAATATCACAACTGCTGTTAATCTCCTATCACCTTGTTTTGGGGTTCTGTATCTCTTTATTGCTTTTTCAAAATTTCTTACTTTTTATGCTCTTTAAAAAAAACGTATTTTTGCAAAGTTGCCATGTGAAACCTCACTGCCCTCGGCCTTGTGCACGCGAGCACATTTCAGCTTCCCAGTATCTGCAACCGTCTGTGACTCACACTATTTGTCTCATGGTTAATATTAAACCAGGGAACTCCAGGCGCTTGACTCATGTCCTGTGAGTTCTAAAGATAATGGAGTTGGTACAAGACAGACACTTTGCTTTGACCAGGAAATTTTAAAATAACACAATGTGAGCTGCTCTGGCTACCCTGGCCATTCTTATTAGGCCTTGTGTTTTGCAAGGCAGATGGTGTTGACTTCTCCTTGTTGGATAGCACAACTGAACGTTATTCTTGGACATGACCCAAAATGCATTCAGCTCCTAACATGTGGTGGATAAAAAGCTGCGCTTACTGAGAATGAGGCAAAACATTGCTAATGGTATAATTCAAATGTTTGGGATTGAATGAATACAGCAATTTCAGCTGATATCTAAACAAAATTTTGTTTTGTCACAGGGTCTTACTATACAGCTTGGGCTCACAGTGATCCTGCTGTTTCCAGCCTCTCAGTGCTGGGATTACAGGTATGCACCGCCATGCCTAGTCTTGGTGGCCAGCTCAGTGTGCCTGGGGGCAGGGCTGGTGGGGCATGCAGTGCTGGGGATCGAACCCCTGTCCTTGCGCTTGCCTATGCAGGCACTTAGTCTGCTGAGCTATCTCACCAGCCCAAGAGTTCATAATTTCTTAGCTCCATGTTCTGGTTACCACTGCTTAAATTATTTTAAAATTAGCATTTTTGTGAGATGAGAGTACACAGACACTAAAATTAGAAAATATATATGGGTTCATTAAAAATAAGAGCCATAGTTAGACACATTGCAACTGTCCTACTAACCTGCTTCAGAATCTTGAAATGTATGAAATAGTGTAACACCTAAGGTATCAGCTACTCTAACCTGCTTCATTGTTTATCTTTTCTTTAAAACAAACAAACAAACAAACAAAAAAACTAAAAATAAGAGCCCCATAATTCTGTGTCAGGTTAAATACTCCTTTGACAGAAGTGCTTTTCTATGTTTATAAAAATATAAAGGCAACAGCAAAACAACAACAACAATATCACAAGCCATAGAGGTGCATGCACAGTGACTTTGACAACAAGAAAGTGAAGTGTACCTTCTGGAAAAGTAGCTCGGTAGTCTACAGATTCGTTTGAAACCATTTCTGTAGTTGGACTTATACTTCGGGCACTTACAAGCCTATCCAAATGAGGAGTGTGTACTCTTGCGTCATAGCGAACTAAGTCACTGCCCAGATCTTAAAACAGAGAAAGAAAGAGCTTGTTAAAGACTTGGCTACCAGGTAGAGGGTGACCTGGTGGTAAGAACTTGCAGGATTTATGGCTTACATAGAAGACAGCACATGAGATCTATGACAATGGTGAACTGCAGTGGTGGCATTCTGAGGATAATTCTTAAAACAGAGAATGGGATAAATGTACCTTTAATTTGCTTTCTCTTTTTCAGCCACAGGAAAAGCCCGAGCAATGCTAAGAGTATTACAGATATCGAGACAACACTCATAATCAATCCTGTGAAATCCTGATCGGGCTGAACTATGACTTTTCCAAGGACAGTTGAAGAGATGGCTTGCTTCCACTGCGAAATGAGAGGGAAGAGTTAAGAGTCTGGCCACGATCGATAGCGCCTATGCTGTGCAGGTGGACTCCCAGTATCTCTGGGTGTCAAATCCCACAAGGCTGTCGCCACCATGGAAGTGGCATAGCTGCCTTCAGAGGAATAAAGGATCCCTCGATTATGCTTCCATGCTCAAATACTCAGGGAATACTGATTCCTGAAACACTTCTATAACATGTACATGTGTGTATCTGTAACTAGGCACTAGGGACAAAAACGATAAAAAGCCTCTGACCTTTAGGACCGGGTGCATGATGGGAAATGAACACACAGAGTTATGGTACAATAGGAAAAGCACCGCAGCAATAGGAGTAAACACAGCTCAGCTCTGTCCCATGAGGGAGAACGGAGCAGGGCAGAGAGACTTACCGTAAGAAGCAAAGGATCCTATTATAATGGGACAATAAAGTCTCAGAATAGACTCATTTCTGTCTTGATACAGAAGAACTCTTTGGGGCCCCCTCTAGCTCTGTTTTGGCATTTCAGTTCAGGCTTTACGGCCACTCTGAAATTCCAACTCTGATTTCATGACTCAGTCTCACATTTTCTAATCTCTTTGCGTGCGTTCATGTCAGAAACTGTTTTCAAAGATTTCAGGAACCCTTTGAACACCACTTATTCTTAGATAAACACATCATGGCATACGCACAACAATGCACTGTTTAACCACAAGAAGGAGCAAAGGGGTAGTGCATGGCCATACATGGATGGGCCCTGCGCGCCTGGGCTCGGCGAGTCAGATCCAACAGGACCAGCGCTGCCTGACTGCACGTACACGAAGTGTCTAGAACAGGCCAGGCCGCAGAGACAGACAGTGGCTTAGAGGCCACTAGGGGCTGACAGGGTGGGCAGCGCTGCAGGCTACCACTCCATCTGTCCGGGGCTTCTGGGTGGGGAGGTGACAGGGGTTTTGGAGCTAGAGAGTGGGCAGTTACACTGAATGCAGGACACGCCACTGCACTGTACGTTCAAAATGGCTAAAATGACAGATTTTATGTCACACATGTTTGACCACAGTTTAAAGAAGTTAGTGATGTAATATACCAAACCACTGAACGGCTTACTCTCACTGGGTCACTTGGATGACAGATGGGTCACATCACTATAACGCTGTTAAAAAACAAAACAACAACAAAAAAAAAACAATGAAAAAAGGGCCAGCAAGATACTGCAGTGGAATTAAGCGCCTGCTTAGACAAGTGCAGAGACCAGGGTTCTATCCCCAGCACCCCATGCTGCACCAGCCTCACCCCTGTGAGCACTGAGCTACAGAGACTTGTTGTTGGGGCGCGTGCCTGTGATCCTAGTTCTGGGAGGCTGAAAACAGGAGGATCACTACAAGTCTAGCTGCGTGGTGAGATCCTGTTCCAAATACATAAAAACAAAAAAGAGAGACAGAGAGAGAGAAATCAATCCATCAGTCCCCCTGGTTCTAGGTTCCCCAGCTGAGCTGTCTACATGGAAGAAGTGACAGTGGGCAGTGTAACCCTTGCTTCACCCCGCCCAGTGGGCCCCATGAGTGTGCAGTCACTGCAGTGGGCACTGTGCACTGACTCTGGTCCCCGGGGGTGTGACAGGCAGCGAGGATACTTTTAGATCTGTCCCTTTTCTAGGAATTACAGACAAGTTGGGCAAGAGGGTGACAGGACTGAGAGCCAGCATGGCAGAAAGAGCTTTTGAGATGGACCCTCCCTCCACAGGCTGGAGAAGCAGCCAGTGTGACCAAAAAGGCTAGCAGAACAGCTAAGAGTGGAGGCTGGGCGGGTGGGCCACCGCCAAGGCACAAATGAGCCTTAATGATTTATTTTAAGCCTGCGAGTGACATAATTGCACTGGTGCCCTTATTTACATCAGGAGAGGAATGCAGGAACCCCACCTCTATATTTAGCTCGCTGTTCAATTTCAGCAGGTCATTGGGGACCGTACAGAAAACAGCTTCAGTGTGAGGCTCCACGTTCTCACAGCTCTTATTTCCAACTTTTAACACGTCACCTTTGACGGCTTCAGGGTCAATGTAATTTCCCTGGAAGGCAAAGAGAGGCTGTTAGCATTCCGCCGATTTTCAGGAGTGTGCACAGCCCCGAAGGAGCGTAAAGGCACTGCAAGCCCAGACTGCGCTTTTCCGGTTGTCCGCCGAGGTGTGAGATCGTGGGGCGCTTGTTTCCATGGGAATCGGGATGGCTGGAGGAAGCAGAGCATTTTGGGGCACTCATTAGGGATTACAGGACAGAGCTTTCACATCAAACTGAACTTCAGAGACAAAGCAAATATCACTGCATCTTACACTGAGTGATGTCTTGGCCACAGTCACCGGGGACTGTCCACAGCCGTACCAGTGTTTGGCAAGAGGGACGCAGTCTAGGGGTTCGATGGTTGCACCCCTAACACTGCGTCATGGCCTCGGCCCCACTTCTAGAGTCACACCGAGAGTTACAGAACCATTGTGCTTGGGTCTCCCACTTCCAGGAGTCCGATGTAACTGCCCTAGGCCAAGGCCTTCTTCTGAGTCGGGCAGTGTTTTGCATCTTCCTTGTATGCTTCTGTCCTATGCCTAAAAGAACTCTTTTTCAAAAAATTTCCCTTATGATATCCCATGTTCTTCATTACAATGTAAAAGTACAATTGCATTACTGTATGTCAAATGACTAAGGGCTGGCAAGATAGTTCAGAGGACTAAGTGCCTGCTTGGCCAAGCGCAAGGACTGGGGTTTGATCCCTGGCACTACATGCTGAACCAGCCCTGCTCCTGGGCATGCTGAACTAGCCACTGAGACCAGGTGTGGTGGTGCACCCCTATAATCTCAGCCCAGGGGAGGCTGAAAATAGGAGGATCACTACGAGTCTGAGCTGCATAGTAAAACCCTGTACCTAATACATTTAGAAAGAAAGAAAGAAAGAAAAAAAAAAAAAAAAGACCAAAAATCAAATAACTGTATACTTATTTTTAAATTTTTAAAAAACTTAAAAACTTATACAATCTACATACTTAGCTAACTGAAGTTATCAGGAATTTAAAAAACATTAGCTTTTTGTTGAAGAAGCCAACCATGAGCCTCAAGGGAGCAGTACAAATAGAAGTAGGATTTCCTGTGTAAGTGTAACTTACCAGGTACACTTACTAAACAAGCCATTGCCTTCAGAAGACAGCTATCAAAACTCTGCTCCTTATGAACAGAGAGCAGCTGGTAGTTGCTACAGGCTTGCTAGCTTATTTTGTATCATCTTTAATACTTAGCGAACTGCTTTCCCATACAGTATACCAAACAAATCACAAAGGACTTGTAGGTAGGTCAGATGCTGTTCTAGGAAAAGGACCGGAAGGAAGACGGTTCTTACAGCACGACCAACTGCTAGCTCTGGGGTGGCCTGAGCAAGCCACCCATCCAGGCCAGCCACTCAGGGTGGTCAGCAGAGATGTGCATAAATCTAACAGATCACCTTGGAGCTTCAAGTGACAACTCGTTGGGCAGGTCTGAGCGGGGCGAGGGATCATGCTAACATCCTGGAAGGAATTCAGAGAATGACAGAGGAGAGAGATTACAGAGCAGGGGGATCTGATTTATGATGGAAGGACGCGAATGTGTCCTGCTTGCTGAGACAGCGCCGACGGGTGGGGAGGGGTATGCACGCTCCCTTTACATTGCCGATCCTCCTTTGAGGGCTGGGTCTGCAGGGCGTTACATGCCAGGGTGGGGGGATGAAAGCAGGTCACCTGGCTGAACGACTGCACCCTTTTCACACCCTTCTACCAGGAGGCACACGACAAACAATGCTGCATACAAGAAATGACTCTTGGCTTCGTGCACGTAACTGTTTCAAGAGCTGACAAGCCTGGCAGTGACCTGCTGCCCCTGGGAGGAAAGCCGGCTCCCACCTGCAGGCCACCACACTCATTTACAGTGCACAGCTGCGTTGAGCTACGAAAAAATGTGTGCACTAGAACTTCTGTTGCTTACCTTTATGATTTAGTATTATTATTACTGAATGGAACATATTGGTGAAATCAGTATAATGCTGTGGGCTTTTAAGCAAAGCAGCCTAAGAAGCTATCTGACGTTTAATCCTTTACATACGCAGCACAGGTTAAAGTTGTGCCAGGCGTGGTGGCGCACGCCTGGAATCCCAGTACTCGGGAGGCTGAGGCAGGAGGATCAGTGTGAGTTCAAGACCAGCCTGGGCTACAAAAGTGAGCTCAAGGCCAGCCTGAACTGCACAGCGAGACCCTGTCTCAAAAAAAAAAAAAAAAGTTAAAGTTGTAATGATCTCATCTCATCCTGCCGAGACAGCGGCCTCCTCTGCAGGCAGGCAGGTATCACCGTTGTGCCTATCCATACGAAAAAGCCGAGGTTCCAGAAAGAACTAGGAAACCGAAACAAATCCAGTTCAACTTGATGCCGAATTCCTGACCACCTACTGTGTGCTGTACACGGGGTTAGCCACCAGGAACACACAGAGGAACTTGAGTCTCCTGTTTGTCCAAAGTTAAAGTGGACACACTGCTAAGATAAATGCTAGTGTCTCTGACTCTGCCACGTTGGGATGTACATACCCTGTCTGTTTCCTCCCTAACTCTCTCCAGAGAGGGCATCACACTTCTACTCAGAACTCAGGCATGGGAACGCTGTGTGTGTGTGTGTGACTCCTGCAGAACAGAGTGAGCGTGGAAGTGTGGTAGCAGTATTTGAAGACCGGCATTGTAAGAGAGGGGTCGGGCCTGTCTCCATACTCAGATGGCCTCAGGCAGGCTGGAGACAGTGGGCGAGACCACTAGGTGCAGGCTGGCGGCAGGGTCTGCCAGGCAGCGCCTCACACCGGGGAGCAAGTTGTTGTTGGTGGGTGGGGTGATACTTATCCTTCCTCTAGAGTGTGTGAGTCCCTCAGGTTAGAAGCCAAGCCAAAGAACTGCCACCAGAAGCTTCAAAACTGAGATTGACAATGTATCGACAGGCAGCTGAGGAATAGATTCCCTGGATGTTTGAGAAAGGCAGGCCAAACCAAAGTTGCACTGGTTTTTCACCTACTGCTCGGGAGGCCTTCCCCACTTACCTACCTGAAGGACCTCCCCTGGGGCCCTTAGCGAGCCACAGGTGTTGCCGGCTTGCCCCGGAGTGTATTTCTGCACAGAATTCCTACTAAAGCTTGTAGCACAGGTAAGCACTATTTGACAGTAAGGTATACACGCTGTCACACAAGCGTCAACCTTGATGCTGGGGCAGATGGCCTTGGGGAGAGCATCCTCTGCTTCTGTCTTGTCTGGAGTGAGAACTGGCAGTGTGGTGGCTGCGGCCTGGATCGGGTCTACAGCTCCAGGCAGAGGTCGGAGGTGGGAAAGGGGGAGAAGGTCACTTCTGGCTGCCCGTGACCAGCAGGCGGATTGGGCTGGCTTAGAACGATGTGTCCTTTCACAACTTTTCTATGTCCGGTCACTGAGGCCTGGCCTTCACCTGAGCTTTCCGTGTCTGTCCTGGTGCCCAGTGCACCCAAGTCCCTGCGCTCAGTTTTACTTCATCTTCCTGCCTCCTTTGCCTGTTGAACTGAGCCTCTAGACTGCAATTCTGAAGCATGTCTATTGCAATATTCCTATATGCTCCGGAATACAATGAACTCCCAGGGAGGTGATGGCCAGCACAAGACGTCAGATACGGAGGCAATTAGGGAACAGATCAGCTTCTTTAGATAAAGTAAGATTTGAGACACTCTTAGAAAGCTTAGTGGTCCTTCACTTAGTTGTATAGCACACACATACACAGCCTTTTTGTTAGGAAAAGCTTTCCTATTATGGAAGATATTGCCATACACAGTACATGGAAGTTAGCAGGAGACAGTGGAATTTGGACTCAAGAAGCAGAACAGGAGTCCTACTTGGTTGCTCCCTAGGTGACCTAAGACAAGTAAGGTATCTTTTTGTTATTTTGCCTATAAATGCAGATCATCTTTACCGATTCACATGGGTAAAGTGAAATAACCTATGTCAAATTCCTCATAACTGTCAGCAGTTGTTGACAGGGACTTCAGATCCTACTGTGTGCTTGAAGAGACCTTACATCTGAGGCCCACTGTCCGCAGCTGGGCCAACAGCCTGGACCATAACCATCTCCTACGTCTGTCGGTCTCTGATTTGCGCTGAGGACTGACTCCTCTCTGGGCCCTGTTGTGCTCTCTTGCCTCAAACTTGCCAGAGTCTTCCACCCATGGTGTAGTCCCTGGGCCAACCTTTCATGGCCAGCACTCCCCACTGCGGCTGGAGATGATTTCCAGCCCGTCTTGGCCAAGGACACTTCTCAGATGCATCTCGCAGCAGAGCGTGAGCTTTTCCTGGGAGCGAAGAGGAACGCTTGCTCCAGACAGGCGTCGTCTTCACAGAACACTCACCAGTGACAGGCGGATCCACTTTCCCTTCATGCTGTCACTGGTGACTGAGCAAAAAGCACTTGAGAAGAACACTACGGCTCATCCGGAAGAGGCCTGCCTACTGCCTGCCTGCTGCCTGCCTTCCTACCTGCCTGCCTGTTTTCCTTCCTTCCTTCCTTCCTTCCTTCCTTCCTTCCTTCCTTCCTTCCTTCCGTCCCTCCCTTCTTTTCTTTCTTTCCATGTTTCATTTTCCTTTGTATCTTCTCTAAAGAAGGAAGAAGTATTAATGTGATCAACTTTAGAAGTTAATAGAGAATTGCATTTCTGTCACAAGAGCCAAAGTGTGCTGACTTCCTCTGGTAACCCCAGCACTTTGGGAGGCTGAGACAGGAAGATTGCAACTGAAGAGCCTGGAGTGGGTACCTTAGCAAAACCCTATCTCAAAAGACTGGGAATGTGGGTCCGTGTGGGGCCAGGGTTGTATGTCTAGAAGTAAAATAAAACATTTTTTTTTGGCATAAAAGGACTCATCCATCTTAGATTCCTCTTACATTTGGGGAAAGTCGAGCATAAGCATATACTGACTGAATCATCCTAAAGGAAGTATCCTGAACTGCCCCTTACCTTAGGAAATTACTGCTCTGTGTTGTGTACTTCTGTCAATGGCAACTGAGCAAGCACTGAGAAAACAAGAATAAATTCCTACAGCATCATGAAACAAGACGGCTTTTCTGTCTGTCTCCAGAGACCCCCTGGACCATGGTGGAAAGCAGGAATAGGCTGAGGATGACGTCAAATCACATTTTTCTTGGCCCAGCAATTTTGTAGGATGTTGAATAATGGCTATTTAATTCATAAAATAGGTACTTTTCTCTTCTGTATAAAACCCTGTGCAGAAGGGTAGATAAAGGACCATTTCTCTCTCATATGTCCACCATAGATACAGGAATAGAAAGTGGAACTTCTCTGGGTATAAAACTCTCTGTACGTACACCTTTTGTTTTCCATGAGGAAAACCACACGGAGCCTTTCCAATGCAGGCACGGGAACTGAAGAAAGCAAAGGTCACACTAGATTAATTTTATTGAAAAAAGTGATAAAAGCTCTTTCTGCTTTTCTAAAACTAATTAAAGGAGCAGATGAAAGAGCCACGCTGTGGTAAGCACGCTGCTCACTGAGGCGGGCTTCCGTCTCATTCCATGCTGGGTTGGCTTAGTTACTGCCCAAAGCGCAACCGGGAGGTCAGTGAACTTGTGCGAGCATGCCCGTGTGCTGGGGCGGGATGTGGATAGTATCTCGTTGAGAAAGCAATACAGCCTCGGCGGAACCATGGTACTTAGATGGCAAAGGGCCCGGAGAACCGTGCTACGTCACTAGGAGGACTTGCCTCGCGCTCTGTCTGCAGTTGCATTCACATGACCTTGTGGGAAAAACATTCTCAGTGCCTGAAAGAACATGTTGAAGGAAAAATAGTTTGCTCTTTTCAGCGGCTGGGTTACGGATAACTAACCTCTTGGTGATGTTGCTATTCTCCTGTCTTTTGAAGTAAAAATGATGAAAGCTACAGAAGAGCCCTCACTCTGCTCTGTTGCTATTTTATCACTTGTCAAAGCCCTGCACTGCTGTGGCTTGATAGCTCACCAGGCTGGCTTAGAACACACAATCGGTTACCATGCTGGCGTGTGTCCAGATGTGTCCCCAGGGCCTCACGCGGAGCCTAGGTGGGGCTTTGCCAGGGAAGGCTGGAGCAGAGTGCGCGATTTGGGGACGGAGGGTGCATGATTGCTAACTCAGCGCGCTGACTGGCTTGGCGCTGCCCCGATCGTGACAGCCTAGACAGAGTCTCAGAGGGGAGGAAGAAAGCCGCTGAGGCCCCTTGCCTGCCTTGCTGACTTCTGTCCGGCATGCCTGCTTCTCCTCAGTGACACCTTCGGCCTTGAGCCACACCACCTTGGAGCCTGCCAACCAGGGACCGAAACCTCTGCAAACTGGAGCCAAGCAGACCTGCCCTCTCTTAACTTTGTGCCTCAGGTATTTTGTTTCAGAAAAGTCATCATGGTCCTTTCTTCTTTCTTTCTTTCTTTCTTTTTTTTGTATTAAAGTACATTTAGAAGCTAATATACTCCTTTTTTAAAAAATGTACTTAGTGCAGGCCCTACGGGGTCCCACAACACAGCTTAGACTTGTAGTGACCCTCCTGTTTTCCAGCCAAGGGCTGGGATTCAGGTGTGCCCTGCCACACTCCGTCTCAATCTCGGTCTTAGCATGCCCCAGGGGTGGGTCCAGCCCAGCACGCCGGGGACAGAACTCTGGTCCCTGAGCCTGCCTAAGCTGGAGTGTTAGTCCAAGTTTGGTATTTTCCTCTGGGGGTGCAAATCCAATTCCATTTATAAATCAGTTTAGAAATGACCACAGACAGATGTGAAACTCCAGATATCATGAAGAACTGTAACTGATCCTCTAGCTCTCACAGCCCTTATCTTTTACCTTGTGAGGAGCACACTTAGGTGCTGTCATCAGGGGACCTGTGTAACACTATCAGAATGACATTACAGATGCGTGTCCTGCATTTACTACTTAATTTTCTACTTAACAAAACTATTTCATGGTGCCCAAAAGTATAACAATACAGTAGGAACGGCAGCACAGCTCTAAGCAGTCTCATTTCTTTCCCTGGCGTCTTTCCACATGTTACACACATCAAAAAACGCGCAGCCACGCCGCGACGCCGAGGCTCTGCAGGTCCTCTGGCTGGCAGGCTCCTCGTCCCTGGCGGCAAGTCTGCTCTGCAGATCCGCAGTGCGAGACAAGCAAGGGCCGGCGGGCCCCACTGCAGCTCCGGAGCGGGCTTCGATTGCGATCTGCACATCAGCGGTTCAAAACTTCCAGCTGCAGAGCATTCCCCCATCGTGAACAGGCAGGCATCTGTCCGTCTCGGCCTTCCTCTCTTTCCTTCACCCTCACTTGGCCTCTGGTTCCTCTGCCGCACCTTGTGAGCTTTGCTGCCTTGCTGTCCTCCCGGATGTGTTTCTGCAGAGCACTCTTGCTGCCCTCCTGCATGGGCCCCTGAGGCTCGGGACACAGCCCCATGCTCCATCCCTGGCCAGCTGCTCCTCCTCAGGACTCGCTCTGCTCCCACCGAACTTCTCAGTCGTGATGCTGTTTGACGAGTGACCCCAAGCAGAAGACGCGTCCTCCTTAGAAAGCTCTCTCCACCATTTCTGCATGCTTGAATCTCCCTTGATACATTTCATTCTTTCTGTTATGGCCACTATAGAGAATCTGAGTTCACTTGTGTGACAGTTTGTGTCTAGCTGTCCCCTCAAAGTTTCATGCAGTCATGGTATAGGGACTTCTAGAGTTTGAGATGAACTCATCATTCACTGGGATTATGGGTCTTAGTGCTGCTGGGATTGTGGGTGTGAGATCTACATCGAGCATGGGGGCATAGCCTGCATGCAACTTCTGACAGATAGACTTGCTCTCTGCAGCCACTGTCACCACTACCACCCCCTTTGCTCTCTGCTCTTTACCACCACCATGAAAGGTGGCCCTCTGCCATGTGCTGCTCAGCCTTGGAACCAGCTGAATAGGGACTGAAACCTCCAGTAAATAAACCTTTCCTTCCTTCATTTTGAGTGTTGGGTATTTGTCCCCGTAACAAATACCCAAGAAGGGTAACTGAGACCACCTGGAGTCTGAATCAGTCCCATTTAGTATTTCTACACATTCAGTAACACTTGCTTAATGCTAATATCCTCTCCTTTTTCCATCAGAACCCAACAGGTGTCCACCAGCAAGAAGGTGCCAGGACCCCCAATGCCTGCACTGCAGTGGATGACTGCAGGCCCATGGTCAGCTCCAGAGGGCCTGATTCTCCCACTTAAAATAAGACATTGGGAAACAAAGCTGGTGATTCAGGGACTCAAAAATCTGGCCAGGTAGCATAACGAGAGCGAGACACTGCTCTGGTGTCGTCACTTCTGGCATTTTCTAACTATGGCAGGTGCAGTGTGTCACGACTTCACGATTTCTAACGAGCGCTTTACTCTGAGTCCTGTTCCTTTAAACACCATCTCCTGGTCAGCTGTCAGCCTATACTGTGCACAGCTAACTGATTCTTTCTCTACAACTCGGTTTAGCATGACAACTGCTTTGGACTTTCTGTTGCCAAACCATGAGCCAGAAATGGCATCAGGTATTAGGACAGAGACCCTGTGTTAAGACGCATGCCCTCTGTGCCTCTGCCATGTCAGCTCAGCTGGCACTGATGTGGTCATTTTCAGGACTTTGCAGTTCAACACGGCTGTGGTCATATGGCTCACATTTCTGTATCTGTTTCTGGAAACTTCGCCCCTCTATGAGGACAGTCACAGGACTCCTTCCTAGTTTCCAGGACGGAGGCTGCTGGCGGCACTGTGCATCCAGCTCCTCGGACTCCCGCTCCACAGAGGTGGGCATGGCTCTGGAGGAGCATGGCGAGCTTAGCTAATGGGCTCGGGTCTTGCACAGCTGGCATGCCGGCGCTGTGGCCTTTCTACTTTGAAACACATGCACAGGAAATGATTCTAAATGTTTCACTGAAAAGTAACACACACCACACGCTGTGCTGGCCCAGCCCTGGGACATCTTGAGACTGGGCCTGGTCGCGGGTACCTGTAATCCCAGTGCTTGGGAGGCTGAGAACAGGAGGATCAGTCTGAGTCCAATCTAGGGAGGGAGACCCTGTACTAAATACTTTTTTTTTTTTTTTTTTTTTGTGGAACCAGGGATTGAACTCAGGGCCTTGCGCTTCCCAGGCAAGCACTTGTTCTACTGTGCCAGCCCCAAACTTATGTTTTGGTGTTACACAAAACAGATCTGTTTTTTAGACCTTAGATATTTGCAAATGTGGCATAAGATATAAGGGCAAAGGACACTGATTCTATTTACGTAGCTATGAAGTCAGTGAAGCCCACAGTGATTAGTAAAGAGACCATTTTACACAACTCTTACCTTAATTTCCAGTACATTTGCATTGCCCACTGAGATCACCACTGGCTTTTCAAAATGCTTGAAGACAGGATTATGCACATAAATGAGATCGAAGTGCCTGGAAAGGATCCCGTCCAACATGAAGACGGCTGTGGTCTTCAGCGGGAGCTGCAGGTCCAGCTGCTGCAGGGAAGGCGTGGTACAGCAGATGATTTCTGCATGAGAGCGATGCTGGCAGGCCTGCGGGAACACAATCACCCTGTCAGCAGATGCGTACCCTGACACAGCAACTCTCGCATTTCCCAACTTCAGACAATCAACCGAAACCACAGGATTGTCCAAGAAGATGCATTCAGCTTCCTAAAGCTGAAGAGAACATTTCTGGAAACAGGAAAGATACAACGCTTTCCCAGAAATTCAGTCTTCAAAGTACCACAGGGCTTCCCTGCCTAAGTATGCTCTGCTGATCAGGCTGCAAGTTCAGTTTATTTCCCAAGGGACAAAACAGTCACCTGGAGAGGTGGCCTCGGGGCTTCTGGAGCAGCTAGGACTGAGGTGCGGCTATGCTCTGGGGGGCTGGTGGACCTTGGCTCACATCCTAGCTCCCACTCAAGCTGTGAGTACTGACTCGAAGATCTTACTCTCTTTCCTCACTTGGAAATTTTATTTATAATGGAAGCTTCTGCCTGGTAAAGTGCTTCGCACCTCACTGAGCCCCATATGCCTACCATAGTGACTATATAGTGCAAAAATCTTATCATGGTGCTTTTAGCGTTTTACTGTCATCAGGTTCTGTGCAAAATGCTTCACAAGGTTGTTCTTTTGTTTTTCATTTTATCTTTTGGAGACAGGGTCTCACTATGTAGTTTAGGCTGGCCTTAAGCTCACATTGTAGCTCAGGTTGGTGTCAAACTCACAACTATGCTCCCACCTCAGCCTCCTGAGGGCTGGGATTACAGACATGTGCCACCACGCCCTGCAAAGTTGGTCTTCTGATAACCCCATCAGTAAACACTCTGCATGTCTTGTTTAGAGATGAGGAGGCTAGAGTTTCTCCAAAGTATTTCCTTACACTCAGGTCTAAGAATGGATCCATAAACCCTAGGCTGTTCATGCCAATGCTCACAGTATCCTCACCCGGGTCATCTACCTTGTGCTCGTGATATCTATAAGGGTCAATTTTTTCTTGTTCTCTCTAGTTCACAAAGGCTCTGCTATTGTTATTTCATGCCCTTTCATCTTTCATTTCAAATCTTCCCCTTTGAAAGTATGATTTATGGAATTTTGGAAAATGTGGTTTCCTTTTGATTATACTCAGGCTAAAACTAGCAACACAAAGTGATAAATTTAAGGTTAAATGGTTGCTTTCCCCCAAGGAAAAGATAAACAAGCAACAACATCCCTTAGATTTCCTTTGCTTTAACAAGTTTAGCTGGAGATAAAACAATTACTTATGCTCACAATAGAAAAAGCCTCAGGATATACATAAAAAGCACAAGCACAATTTGGTGTTTGTTATTTTCTTTTAAAAGTAATTTCAAAATTACTCTAAAGACTGTATGTGGTAAGCAGGCAAAACTGACATATAATGTGAATGAAATACATTATTGAGTTTTATATGAAATTAATGTCATATTGCTAAAAGCTATTTCTTTTCAGTGCTTGGGATCCGCTCCAAGTCTTGCGCATGTTAGACAAGAGCTGCCCCTGGGCTCCATCCTCTGCCCTGTTCCAGGCTTTTGCTGCCTGTTACCACAATATTTCTTTACTAACATCAACTCTGAAGCTACACAATAGACAGTGGGCATCTAGGTTACCAGGGGCGTTAACCCATGATGTGCATTTTGTGGAGTTTTTTTATTGTCTCATGGTGACTATTGTCTTTGCTCTTGTTTCTTTCCTCTTAAAACAAGAGAAGTTCATTATTTTTCTTTTAAAACACTTGAACCTACTGGAATCAAAGTTATTGAGGCTGGATCTATCTACCTAACTCAGACCCGATCATGAGTCTTTAGTAATAAACGGGTTCAGTGTGTCCTGATCATCTTCAAATTCTGTGCCAGTGCACGAGGAACACAAATGTAAAGCCAGCCAGTGAATTTTCATTCTCCTACAAATCTCATCCATAGTTCGGTGGTACTGAGGTGTTGGTTTGTGGCTGGAAACGATAGTTCACATTTCCAGCTATGTAAATAGATTAAGATTTTTATCTTCTGCTATTGTTTGACTCTTTGGAAACATGCAGCTCTTATGCCTGGCACCTAAAAGGTTTTTTTAAAAAAAATATTTGATTATAAATAAATGAATGAAGCTGAGGTGATCTTTGAATCATCTTAATGGTGGTAAAGGAGGAGAAGGTACCTTTAGCCACCATTTTAATAAGAGACTTGATATTAATTAGATCATCTAACAATGCCACAGATTTCCACTTTAAAAAGTCACATGCTAATACCAAAGGGGGTTGCAGCTATTCTGATTTGGTTAATGAAAAATGACTAAGCTTACTTGTGGGGGAGCTGACATCCTCTAAATTAATAGCAGTGGTATTTTAACTTTGTTTGTGGCCATGAGTGGGGACTGGCTTCAAAGCCCTTTACTTCATGCGGAGAGTCCCCAGAGCACAATCTCTTAAGAATATGATAAAAATCTAATAACACCCCTTAGAGGTGATGCAATGTGGCTGATTGAGAAGGTCAGGAAAAATCTCATTGGAGATGACCTTACTGTTTGGTGATTTAGTTTGACATTTTTAGTCTCAGATTGGTTTTTGTAATTAAAGAACACAGTGGCTTTGGTCCTCAAGAAAGACTGGATGGGGAATCTCAAAGAAAGTGCTGTAATTTAATCAATCACCTCCACAATCGAGACCACGCTGGAGCTGGAGCACTCAGGACTTTCTTTTTAGTCAAGCGAACAAGTCCTGCTAGAGCCTAGGATCTTGCAATGAACCTCAATGAAAGGTACACAACTTGGAAACAACTCCCACCTTCTTAAGTTGTAGACTAAAACTGCTATTTTAATAGCACCTGTTGAAACGGTTAGAGCGTAAGACAGATCAGTCATTTTTAAGGAGGGATTCAGTAAAAGTCAAGATGGCCTTGCAAACAAAATAAGGAAAGGCCAAGAAATGGCAAACAGCATCGACACCCAAGGCTGTACCATGGTCTCGTGCTGTTTCTAGGTCCTTGATAATGTGCCAACAGAGGCACAAGACTGGCTAAAGGATGGGGGAGGTAAGCAAACACTGGCTATTTTGCTGGTTACCAAGACCAGGATGCTGCTCTGGGACCACAGGCCTTGTCTGAGAGCTTTCTTAGAATGAGAGGGTCTGTATTCTATGTGGAATTACAAAGGTCCCACAGAAGAATGCGGTGATTTCCATATATGCAGGTTGTCTTAAAAAAAAAAGAAAGTGCTGCAGATTGGTGGTCTTCACTGGTGTCTAAACGTTGCAGTTACATCATCCCAAGATGCTAGACAGCCTTAGTTGCTGAGTAAAAAAAGAAAAAACAGGCAGCAAAGAAGGTACGTAGCGAACATGGAGGGCAGATCAGCACGTCACGTGGCGGCAGTGGCGGCAGAGGCGGGCACGCAGAGCTCTGAGAGCAGCTGTCCCTCCAAGCACTCACCACTGTGTAGTTATTTCCTGCTTCATGCACATTTATTGCCAGCCTTGGGACGCTGACGGAGTTCAGGTTTTTTCCAATGCCTGTTATTGTACTTCCACCACTGGCAAAATAAAACAGAAAAATGGTGATATTAAGAGGTTCTTTCCACTGGGTGCTTTAAGAGAGGTTCAGTTTTATCTCACATGCAATAATTACAAGGAAGAACAGCCAAAGGCAGATGGAAGTTGAAGGGCAATTTTTCATTGGAAACAACTCGTTTAACTTGAAAATATTTTTAAACATTTGGACTTCATAAGCTAAAGAAAGGCCTCTGGATTCCCATTCACCAAATATACACAAGAAGTATTTCTTTCAAATCATCCCTAGGTCCATAATTTTGTGTACCTGCTAGAAGCTCTTACCTACCTAATGAAAGATTTGGTCGGGTGAATTTCATAGATGATGGGGTCATCCTGGTAACTGAAGCTGCCAGCCTCCCGGCTGGCTAAGTCAATTTTCAATCTGACAGGAAACTCTGCGGGGATGGTTTGGGCTGGCGTGTAACATTCCAGAATACTACTTGATTCACTGAATGACAGATACAACAAGAAAGCGTACCTTAGCTTGCGAGGGACACATCATTCAGAATTGTATCATAAAGCAAAGCTAGAGCCCCCTGGTGCCTAAACGAGGGCTTCCTGAGGTGGTCCAGATGAAAGCGCCTCTTAGGGTGGGCCATGCACATTGGCTGGCTCCCGAGCTACGCTGCTGCAAGCCATCCTTAACTTTCAAGCATCTGGCCATGCTCAGCTACCTTTAGCGTACTGTTGGTCCTGGATTTTGGTGACCTGTTTCCAACTCTCAGAAGCAGAAACATCACCTCCTTCCAAGCCCTCTCCTCTGCCCTCCCCAACGCAACTTCTAATGTCAAATCCTGATGGAAAGAAATGCTCATCTTTACTTATATCCATTACCAGAACTTCAACTTCATCGTATCCTTAGGATATTGGGAAAAGGCAATAGCAAGGCTGGATGGAAAAACGCAGCTCAGAAGTGGGATTAATAAACGAGGAAGGGTAGAAAATCTGGCACAAGAGAATAGGACTGGGTTTTGTCAGCAGGAAAGTAAACAGCAAGCAAACATCTTGATTTTTTTTTTTCACTTTAGAAAGCACAAACTCAGCTTGATATTTTTATGTGTTAGGTATGAATCCAACTTGGCAGATACAACAAAAATAAATTTACAACACCTTTTTAAAGTGCACGTTTTCCCACCAATTGAGATGTGTCTAGAATTCCCACTGTTCAGGTACTTTCCAGTTAAAGTAAGTAAAGTGCCACCAGCCTTAGGACCATAGCTTGGAGAGATACTTGTTATTACAGGGTCCTGAATGGGAGATAAAAATAAAACAATGTCATCGTTAATTGTGTGACTCTAAAAAAGTTAAGACTAAACATCTTAGCTCATGAGAAAAATGATACTTAGACTTACTACATAGGAAAATGTGCTATATTGTGTTTTTCCACGACTATTTGAAATAATTATGGTCACATTGGAATGCTCACTCCTCGCAGGGCCAACTGTACATTTCAACCTGGAAGAAAACAATTTGATATATTACAAATCCATAGGTATTCTCTGGCCAAACTGGTTTTCTTTTATTCTTTTTCAGGATGGGACATTAAGTTTACGTCATGAGCTGAGTACTCTGAATAGCAAGCAGAGTTCTGCAGGGAGAACTAAGGCTGAAAATTATACAAGTCTACCTGTGCACTACTAAGCTTAACTTTTTTAACTTTATGCCAATAAATTTTATTATGTGGATGAATTAGGTATGTTTTCTATAATTTCATTTTATTTCGAAGAGCTAAAAACAAGCAAGAACAAAGATCAGGAATAAAGACAGACACAGGGTAACATGCAGCAATACATATGCTACAGGTTTCCAAAACAAGAATAGCTGATTAACCATGTTTGATATATTATCTATTTTTATCGTCAAATCTGTTGCTCAGATTAACAGATATAGTTATGAAAAATTGGACATATGGTTGCATACCACCCCTTGCTTTCAAGAAATCTTAAAGTTTTGTTCTTTTCTCTTTTTTATTCCTTTTATTTATTAAACCTAAGTTTACACTGGCTGGAGTCTAGTGTTTACCTAGGTGGCACAGGAAATGCTAAACCTCATCAGCGCTGACTCTACCTAGGGAAAAGTGCACAGTAAAAAAAAAAAAAAAAAGGTGCATAATAATCGAAGTCTATGAAATTGTAGAGATAAGGTTGGTGTATTTAAAATAAAGGTATTTTAATACTCTACAAAAATGGGATAGGCCAAATTTCCCCCATTAAAGTATATCAAAAGGTGCATTTCTATGGTTCCAATCCTCACATTTAAGTCACTTAGAGAAGTGCTGGGGAGATAGCTTGGCTGTCCAAGTGCCTGCCTGGCATGTGCTAGGACCTGGGGTTGATCCCTGGTACTGCATGTCGGCCTGGTCACCCCAAGAGAGCCGTGCTGGCCCTGAAACAGGGCATGGTGACATACCCCTGCAATCCCAGGGCTGGGGAGGCTGACACAGGAGGGTCATCATGAGTTTAAGCTATGTAGGGAGACCCTGTACCAAATAAATGAATAAATAGTAAATGATTAAAAATACTCAATGAGTAATGAAACTGTGATGGGCTCTGCATAGAATAATTTTTGAATCAGTCTTAAATTTTAAAAAATAAGTATAACTTATTATATTAAATAGGCTTTAAAAGAAGACAGATTGTTTCAGATACTAATTTATAATGTAGTAATTAAGAGCTGGAGAACATACAAGGGAATTTCTAGAATGGATTTCTTTGCCATTGTGCTAGCAACTATGACATTATTTGATGTTTTGTCTTATTAAAATGAATAGGTGAAATTTTTTATAACCATTTATAACCCTTGGTTAGATCTAAAATAACCACTTGACAGAATAGGTCCAGCCACGTACAGATTAATATTGCTTGTAGATAGTGATTTCCTGATTCTCTGCTCATTATGGAATTCAGAATTCACAGAGGTACATGTAGAATACAGCAAAATAAGCAGAGCTTCTGGCTGAGACGATCTGTGTTGGAAGGCCCAGGGGTCTCTTCCTGTCTGGATTACCTCTGCTAAACAATACTCCATGCTCAGAATATCATGCATTTGCTTTGTAAAATAGGAATAGTACCACCACCTCCCAGAGTTCTTGGGTGACCAACTGAGTCACGCTCCATACAATAGACACTGCCAATACATATTATTTGAATTTGCAATTAAATTCATTAAAAGATAGTCTCAAAACGGTGACTGCATGGCTTTTCTGCACTTTTAACGTTCAGCAGATGAATTTACAAGAGGAGACATGTATAAAACAGTTTGTTGACTTTATAGGAAGCCTATGAAGACTGTATTTAAAAAGACTAGACTATCTTTCTTTCAAATATACCTAGTTTTTGTTTTTGTTTTTTTTTAATGTATTTATCTCAGGGTCTCACTACGCAGCTCGGACTCGTAGTGACTGTTTGGTCTTCAGCCATTCCAGTGCTGGGGTTATAGGAGTGCGATACCACTCCAGTGTGTCCTGCAGCCAGGGCCAGAGAGGCAGGCAGGACCAAAGATCAAACCCTGGTCCCTGTGTTTGCCAAAGCTGGTGCTTAGTCCGCTGAGCTATCTTGCCAGCCCACCTGAAGGGCTATTATTTTAATGGTTCAAACTCCCGCCCCCAAGTGCTAGATTCTGCTTTTCTCCAACCAAGCCACACCCCCTTCCTCTTTCCCTAATCCCTGGAACAAGATTAAAAGAACAAAGCAAATCCAGCAGTGCAGAGTCCCCGTTACAGCCATGGCTGACGTCTGCTTGGGCTGCCTCTGGAGGCGGAAGGCTACTGACCCGGAGGAGTCGAAACCTCTTGAAGACTGGACATTATGCCAGCACAGGCAAAGACGGTCCTTCAGGGAGCTCCCGAGGGCCCTGTCGGAGGGCAGTTACCCTGCCACACTGTCACAAGGAGAGTGACTGGACAAGGCTCCCTTTTAACTCAAGATACCAGCCTTTTTTGTTTGTTCTTTTGTTTCTTTTTTGGAGGTACCAGGGATTGAACTCAGGACCTTGTGCTTGCCAGGCAGGCACTTGTGCTGCTGAGCCATCTCCCTGACCCAATACTAGCTTTTTGAGAAAAATTTTAACAAGCATTCAAAGACCGCAGCTGTGTCCAAGCACACGCCCACAAAGCCTCTTGAAGTCCTTACGTATGCGTTGTGCTCTCACTTAAGGTCAAGGTGCAGCTCTCATTTCCAAGCAATACCGTGGTTCTCCTCAAATCAAATTTATTGTTCTTCCTGAACCCGAAGTCCCAGCCACATATGGTCAACGTTGTCCCTCCTTCAATGGGTGCACTAGTCGGAAAAACCTACAAGGACAACATAGAGCTTAAAAGAAAATTCAATGTTGAAGTTTTAATATGTGGGTAAGGCAAGTAGCAAAAAACTACGTATCCTCAAATGGTCGGAAAGTCTCCCATGATACAGTAAAAATTCAATTTTTACCAAAGGAAAAGGATCACAGGTTCCCAGCATCTAGAATAAACACTGAGCTTAGTTGATATGTGATGAACAAGCTGCTTCCAGATCCAGCAACGGAACAAGAATAGAGTTGGCCTGGGTAAGACTGGGGGGGTCTTCGGGGCCACTCTGAAGGGGCCTCACTCGGGCGGCAGTAGACACGGTGGGCCCAGCCTCTTACATGCTCCAGGCTGATTATACCACCTTCCCGGGCCTCTAGGCAGACCAACCCCTGAGCCAAACGCCCGCAATGGTCCTGCCAGCTGACGCCATCATCATGCCCTGCTTGGCGTGCGCCACCTTCTTGTTGCGGTGCCATCTCCACCCTCAGCAGAATTTCTTGAGGTAGAAGTGTACCTTTTGGTACCTGTGTTTACACGGTTGTGCTCAGCAAGGTCCTAACACCAAATACGTAGCGGGCATTCCTTACACATCTGCCAGCCATTCAAGTGTCCATTAAGCGCCTTGTAAAAATACCAATAAGGGCTGGCCAAATAGCTCAGCAGACTAAAGCACCTACAAGCAGGTGCAGGGGCCGGGAGCTCCATCCCTGGGCCTGCCATGCTGGCCCTGTCCCTGGGGCACGCTGAGAGAGCAACTGAGACTGGGCATGTGGCGCGCCTGAAATCCCAGCTCCTAGGAGGCTGTCAACAGGCAGATTATCACGAGTCTGATCTGGTACTGAGACCCTGAACACCCTATGAACCTTTCCCTAAAATACAAATAAAACCCAATAAACAATTAAACAAATAAATTATTACGTAAGTGAATCTACTTTTTTATCCCTGTATGTTGGTCTACTTCTTTATGACTCTTCGTTAATGACTTCAGACTTCCCACTGCTCTGTAGAGTTGCTGTTTGATGTACAGAGTATACATGATGGAAAATCAAATGCTGGGCCAGCCAGAGAGCTCAGAGGACTAAAGCACCTGCTTGGGCAGGCTCAGTGACCAGGGCTCAACCCCCAGTGTGCTGTGCCAGCCCAGCCCTGGGGGCACATGGCGACTGAGACTGAGTGTGGTGGCGTGCGCCTGTAATCCCAGCTCTTGGGAGGTTGAAAGCAGGATGCTCACCATGAGTCTGATCTGTGTTGTGAGACCCTGTACTAAATACATTAAAAAAATAAAATGTTACGTAACGTTTAATGCATACAGTATGTTATTTCTATTAGATATAAAAAAAAAAAAATAGAGCTGGAGAACATCAAACGCCGGTGCTGTAGCAATCCTGCTGATCCCCTCCCCGGCACTGTTTTATACCTCAGCTCTAAGATTTTTTTTTTACCTCTCACTCACTTGTTAATAAATAAAAGTTCGTTATATCACAAGCTCCCTCTTGGAGTGTTAAATGTGAAGTTTGGGAACCTTAATAAATCTTTGGTACCTATGACAAGGTAGCACTAGGCATTTATGACGTCTGTGAGATAACTGCTCTTAGGTTAAAACTAGTTCAACAAAACACATTTCCAAGTTAAAAATAAGTTTCTCCTGGGTAGCTCCATGACAATTGAGGCAGGAAATGCTCCTGGGGGGGACATATTGTAAATTGTACTGTAAAGTACAATGGTGGGAAAGCGGCACCGGCACAGAACGACTGGAAAACCAGCAGAGGCATTCGCTAAGGCCCAGCTCGTGCAAGTCACACGCTGCAGGAGAGTTCTAGAAAAAGTCAAAGTTGCAAACCTTCTCAACCTTCCTCAGTAAATAATCACAAGCCAAAGCCTTAACTTACCCTCTTCACCAAACCCACTTCCAGTCTTAGCCGAACGCTTTCAGGATAGCCGTCTTACCATAAAAATCCACTACACAGTTGAGTCTGTCAGGAAAACCCTCCCCCTCTATATCTAGCCAAATGAGAAGAAAAGCGATCTGCTTATTATTGTGCTAGAAACCCAGCAGCAGCAGAGAACCAGAGAGCCTGCCCTCCCAGGTCTCTCCTCAGCCCGAGACCGCAGCAGAGCTGCTGGGCCCTCTTGGGAGGCGGAGCCTTCCGCAACCAGGCAGCTGCTGAGCGCTGGCATGGGCTACTCCGCCGCCTCCGCTCCCTCCTACCTATGTGGGAAACCAAGGCTGCACTCGTCACGCCACACACGTGTTCACTTTCTGCCAAAGGCACCGGGGCCCAGCGCTGATCTGGGAGGAGACGCCCGGAGCTGCTGAAGGGGCGTGCTGGCAGGAGCAGTGAGCGCCAGGAGACCTCCGCTCCGGCCCTCCAACCTTCACAGGCCGTGTCTGGGTTGAACACTTCTCCCGTGGCTTAGAGGGCAACCTCCACCCTTCTGGGGAAAAAGAAGGACGTGGCCATGGATCACACCATCTTCCCAGTGCTGGGAGGCAAACTCCCTGCAGTACAGGGCCACTCGTGGGCAGAAAGTGTGCCCAGTGGGAAGCCACAGGGGCGGCGCCTCCTGCAGTCTGGATCGGGGAGAGAGAGCCACACAGTAGTGCCTGTCCTCTCCAAGGTGAAAGACGAGGCTGAGGACGGGCCCATTCCGTTGGTCTGTTATCTATTGATTTATTTTTTATTTTAAAGAAAAATAAAGGTGTTTCCAAACAGGTCAGTAGGACAGTTATGATAGGTGACAGGGTGTATTGCTGTTTCGATTGTTTAGATAAGATATCATGCCTATCTTTTTTTTCTATTGTATTTGGTACATGGTCTCCTATGCAGCTTGGACGCATAGCTAGTCTGCTGTCTCAGCCTCCCCAGTGCTGGGATTACTGCGCCATCATGCCTGGTCTCAGTGGCCAGCTCCACATGCCTGGGGGTGGGGCTGGTGTGGCATGTGGTGCTGTGGATTGAACCTTGGTCCCTGCATTTGCCTAAGCAGGCACTTAGTCTGCTGAGCTATCTCATTGGCTCTCATGCTTATGTCTTGTACTCTGAATAACTCCACTGGTGTTTTAGAATGATTGAGTAAAACATGAGAAATATATATATGAAAGAGAGAGAGAGAGAGAGAGAGAGAGAGAGAGAGAGAGAGAGAGAGAGAGAGAGAGACCCTAACCATCAAAATTTGCAGTAGAAGTCTCCTTTCTGCTTTGGTAGGATAAAAGAAAATGTTACAAGTGTGCTGACTGTATATACTGTGTGTAGCCCTCCTACCCCCTACAAGATATGTTGCTTCTTATCTGAGTCTTCTGATTAACTCATCAATTATCTACCATCTTACTGGGATTGACTTCAATTCTACATGATATGACAATATTATACTGATACATTCAGAATGTATTTGGGAAGTTCCCTTCCTTTTCTGAAGCATTTTTCATTGCCCATTAAGTACAAGACCAGATGACATACATGAAAGAGAACAGTGGGCTTACAGTCCTGCTATCTCTCCTATCTGGAGTTGCAACGGATTTTATACAGCGAACATGGGTGCACTTGAAAAGCAGGCTAACATGCATGTACTGGTGAACGAAACTCTATACATCTCTGGAGGTTGTGCATGTAGAGTTTAAGACAGATAAGAAGAAGACGAATAATTTGTCTTACTCATTGCAGTAAGAATGCCCGATGCCACGGTCCAGCCCAGCGTGAAATCTTCCTAACAACTAGGAACCAAGAGGGATTTCTGGACTCGGCCGCGCTGCTCTCCCCCTAACCACGGCCCACGCTGAGGAGACATGTGCGTGAGCTGAGGCAGCCTTCTCAGCTTCCAACTGGGGACTGCTGGAGCTAGGGCATGAGAGAGGGGAGGTAGATTCAAATCTAGGAGAGTCTCTCTGCTTCTAGAAAATTCGAAAATACTACTTGCATTCTCATCATTTTAATATGAGTTTCATGAAAGTACAATGGTTAAAATGAAATGTTTCTCTACTGGTTATCAACCTGCTTTATTTACTTAAAATACTAAGTTGGCTATTTTCGCAATAACTGTTGATTTAATTGAGTGTGAGTGCACACACACATACTCACACACACACCCCTACACACCCCATATGTCTTGTGTGAAACATGAAGAATTCCAACTTCTAATGTCTTAAATTGCCAACTCTGTATGTTTATAAAAGTGCGTGGGGCTGCAGAGATAGCTCAGCAGACTAAGCACCAGCTTTGGCAAACGCAGGGACCAGGGTTAAATCCCTGGCCCCGCACGCCATAGTGGCCCCACCCTCGGGGCACACTGAGTCCAGAGACTGAGTCTGGGCGTGGTGGTGCACACCTGTAAACCCAGTTCTGGGGAGGCTGAAAGCAGGAGGATCACCCCAAGTCCAAGCTGTGTAGTGAGACACTGTACCAAATACATAAATGGAAAAAAAAAAAAAAAAGTACAGGAAGGTTTTAAAAGACCAGAGGCCAACAAAAACGTGCATAAATACTACAGAATAGACTTCTATTTGTTTTATTATTCCAGCTTACTTTCTGAAATTATCAAGCCATGGCTCGATAACTGTCACACGTAACAGCAAATGATTTGGTCTAAAGTCTCGCCACCCACTGTAACCTTGCCCCAAACCGTAACTAAATGAGAACAGGCGCTCGGAAGCCACGCTTGCTTCGCTCGCACACTTTGTTTACTTGTGTGCGAACCAGGTGACCAGAACTTTAGCTTGCACATTTCACAAAAACCATTTGCTAAAGTCCACCTTTTTGAGAGGCATGCAGAGAAACCCATACCAGGTCCTCACCAGGGAAGTAAACCAAAACGTGCTGCGTTTCCATCAGGAAGTTATGGAATGACCGGCACGGCAGCCTTCAGCACCAAATGTACGCGTAAGCAGACCCAGCAACAGAGGAGGGCGAGGCTGGACTGCCGAGGCCAGTGTCCACTTCCAGAAGCAGAGTTCCTTAATGGCGGGAGACACATCTGTCTTCTCCTAGACTATACAGCCCAGTGTTTAAAAGGCCTGCCACGGAGGCTCTCTCAGCGAGTGCTTTTGCAGTGAGTCACAGAACGAAGTGGCTCACAGCACTGCTGGTGCCAGCGCAGCCAACCACTGGGCCTTGGCTTCTCTTTCACACACACTGAAGTGACACTCATAGTGACCCAGGGGTGCTGGCCTTCAATGTACCTCCCACATCTCCTGGGAAACAATTTCCAAGAGACGCCTGATGACGCAGGGCTGCCTTCTGTGTCTCAGACAGGAAGAAACCTTGCGTCCTGCCTGCCCCTGCATGGCTGGAACTGAGGGCTCATGTGGTTCACCTCAGGGTCCTGTGACACAGTGGGCAATGTCTCATTAGTGCAGACTTCTGTCTGGGCAGCTGGCATAAGGTAGGTGACGAGGAGTCAGAGAATGCATGAGTCAGGAGGGAGGGATCAGGCTCAGGATGAAGAAGCAGGGAGTGCCGGTGCTCCTGGGCCCGGCACAAGCACTGAGGAAAAGCAGCTGCCCGAGGAGGCGGTGCACAGAGGTGAGCCCTGCAGCCACAGGACTCGGAGGGGCCCCGCGGCTACCTGGGGACAAGTCCGGGGCAAGCCAATGCTTCAACTGCTGCCTGATGGCCAAAGGAGTACATGAATTTCAGGACTGTGTTCACAGTTGTGAGATTTGTATCTATGCCACGTCGTGCACGACAGCAGAGGTTCTTACCTTGTAGACTGCAGGCAGACAGATTTCCTGTGTCCATGTCCCACTGGGACACTCATCTGATTGTACACATCGATTGTGGCACCAGCCACACTGCACGAAGGGCGGGGCAGAGAGACACTGACTGCAGGACTGAAAATGTCCACAGCCCAGGCCATTCAGGGGGATCTTTGTGATCTGTGGAGAAAAGTGGTAGAGAGTGCTTCCAGAGGCTTCTGCTTGGTTCAAGTAAGTGCTATGAACGCACAAACTCTGCAGATCTTTTTCTCTTTTGCCCAGGTACTGGGGAATCAAACTCAAGACCTTGAGCTTGACAGGCAGAGCCTGCACCACTGAGCTAAATCCCTGGCCTGCTACACGTACGTATCACCTTCGTCTTCTAGAGAGAGCACCTCTGTGTACATCATGTAATGATGATTCAGTAATGAAAATGAAAGAATCGAATGTCTTCCTTCCCTCTTCTTGTGGGTATCTAGGTGTTAAAAGGTGACCTCACTGCCCAGGAATTGATACGCATCGTCACGCAAAGGTAGAGGTTATAGGGATACTTGGCCTACCAAGATGATTTTGAAATAGAGAGTACACATTTGAATTCCTGGTCTTTTAAGTGAGATCTGATACCAAGATGCACATCTCTCTCTTGGAGAACAGCGATCACTGGCTGGGGTCAGATTGCAGTGACACTGCCCAGATTTATCTGCCTGAACTAGAGTTCCACTCCAGGACTGTCACTGTCATCCTCTGTGTTTGCTTTTCTCTTTGAGAAATTCAGGACGAAAGGAAAAGTATACATTATGAGGAAAACCTCCCTTCAAACCTCCTCGTGCATGTATAGAAAGTGATTTTTGCTTTGGAACATCTCTGGAACACTCAGAGAGAAAGCTTAGCGGAGGAGATGGGTATGGAGGATGAAGAGAGAAGCTGTAAGAAGCCAAGCAACGCTAGCTGCAGGCGTCTACTCAGGAAGGGCCTTGAGGAGGGAAACTCCCCGCCACACAAACGCACCTTCTTCCCCGTGATAACCAGAGTGTAGCCGTTTTGGTTTAACTGGTGCTCCACAAGCACTTCTGGGGACACAGGGTGGGAGTCCAGGCGGAAATTCACATGAGGGGTGGATGACACCGTTCGAGAAACCACAACCTGAGAAATAAAAAATAAATATTGAAATAAACGTGAGCAGAAGATGGGGGTGATACCAGAAGTAACAGATGAGGAGAGCTGGCTGCCATGTGGATGAAAGACCGAGCAGTCATAAATCCATACAACATCTTCTAAGCTGCATCCTGGAAGCCAGTTTAGCTGAACCCCCAAGACAGACTTTTGCTATGATCTTTTAATGGTTTCTAGGGAAAGGGATCTTCCAATCAGTCAGCCAGCACAGCCAGACAAATCCTCACAACCGCACTGGGAACTGAAGGAGCCAAAAGTACCCCCCAGAAAGAAGACACCGCGCATGCTACGAGGATCCGGGATTAGTTTGGATCTATCCTCTGGCTCCTCCCTGCGGAGCAGTTTCCTCTGACTTAATGGTCAGAGTGGCTGAGTGGGAATCTGGAAACCCGAGTGAGTTCCAACCGCTCTACTCTTAAGCCATATTTATACATCTTTTGAGGTCAAAATAGGCCCTTAGTTCCTTTTAATTGATATATTGTATTTTTTATTTACTGCTGTGTCATAATATGTTTTTATGCTTGCATTAAAAATAAAGTTCTGCTATTTTCCCAGCTTTAAAACAAAGCCTCATGGTTTTAACAATGCCTGGGAAGTGAGGTTGGGTGGTTGGTGTCATTCTTACTTACAGGAATTTCTAACTTGGGATACTTCCCACCTATGTGATTTCCACATGCCCTGTTCGTAGAACGCATGGATAATGACATTCCCAGAGACTGTGATCAAGAACAGAAATATGATCTGGATGATTATCTTAGATGAAAACAGACTTAGGAGGGCTTCAGAGTTCTTAGAGCGACTGTCATTTCTGAGCAGGCTGTCGGTTTGCACAGACATGCGAGGCTTGAAATCTGCTCTGCAGATCTGCTAACGTCTCTGAGGATCTTTAACACTGCACTAAAAGTCAACTTGTTCACCATGGGTGTCAGCTCATGGGGCAAATACCAGGAGATCAGGATTAAAGACAAACACAACACTCTCCTAAAACTTTCTGAATCATGAAGTGAGAAGAAAAATCAGAAGAGTAATTGACTCCTTTATACTCTCACAAATATAGTCAGCACAGCAAAGTTAGGCGGAATAGCAGTAATTTGTTTCAGCACAGTGAAGGAGCCAGTGTAGCTGAAAATAATTCGGGGAGGTTTCCACAGCTCCCGTGCGTTCCCGGAGAGCAGCCTGTTGACAGACAGCGCAGCCAAAGCCCACCCGGAGCCACGAACGGTAAACACCAGGCAGCTTTGTGTAACATCCGTTCTGCCCCCAGACGCTGGGCACCGACAGGACATTTCCATGCACAGGGATGCCGTGTTTGCTCAGAAGCAGGTAGTGGCTCCAAGGTCACTCGCTCAAGACCAACACTACTGTTCTCCCCCAAATTTAAGGCCAGTAGGTGTTGGTCACCTCTCCTGGTAACACGTAGAGGAGTTACCCAGCCTCGCCTATCTCTGGGTACTGACTGCGCACAGAACGTCGGATGTTGGACTTGCCAGGCTTACCTTTCCCCAAATTATCTAGATTTTGGTCACCTGAGTTTGCACTCCGGTGGTCGCCACCTCTCCCTTTTCCTACTCCCTTTTACTTTCCCGCTCCATATTGACCCGATTACTGCCAATTACTACAGACTAGAATGGTAAAAAAAAAAAAAAAAAAAAAAAAAAAAAAAAAAAAAAAAAAAAAAAAAAAAAAAAAAAAAAAAAAAAAAAAAAAAAGTGCTCCCCTTCTCCTGCCCGAGTGATAAGCAGCAGGAGCACCTGGCCTGTCCTGATGCCCCAACTTGGTCGCCACGCATGGCTGGGCTTCCTGCTTCCCTAGATGCTATTTGTCACTGCGGAACTCCCTACCGATAGCCACATCCCTGCTGTATTTGCCTCCCTGGTGTGTTCCGTATTGCACAGAAGCGCTATATAGTTTGCCTCTAAGAATGCTGTGGAATGAAGTGTTGTAGTTCTTTTCGTTGTTCTGTCTTTTCGTTAACCACTGTCCTATGGCGGAAGTGGAACTGTTGAGCAATATGATAACATAATATTTGACATTCTTGGCTCTATCCTCTTGCTTTCCTTAAAATCATCTTCCATGTAATAAGCAATCTCTTCTTAAATATATATTATATATCATCTTTTGCTTTGTCCAGTACCCGGAGCCTATCCTAATACTAATTTTTCCAGGAAAGGTTAGCCATTTCCATTTCTCCATGAAGAGACTCGCTGCGCTTTTGGACTTGAACTGAGTGATCTGCTTTCGCCAGTGAAGACCTCATCTGGACAGACCTGTACCTATGGCACTTTCACAGCAGGCAAGGGAGCCGTGCCCCCTGCTGAGTGACCTCACCCATTCTCACAGTCGTCCTCTACGGAAAGTGCTGTTATTTGCATTGAGGAAAAGAGAAGAGAGAATTTTGGCCAGAAAGTACAAGAGTCAGCCTCCCCAGGAGCTTTACCTAATGCCAGAATCTGCACACTTGACCTCCTATTAAACACTTAACTGCTAGACTTCTGGAGCACCACAGTAAATACCAATGAAAAGCTCCGAACAACCCCAAACCTTCCACTTGGGTTCTGAAGAGCCCTGGCGAATTCGAGCGCTAGAACAGCTCTGTCGCTCTGCTCTGCTCACCAGTTTGTAATCCTGTCCACACAGGTTGTGCGCTAAAGCCGAAAGCCTTCATAGCTAGTATGGAGGACATGCTGCCAGCTCAGCTTGCAGGGCTCTGCTCTTAATCCTCCCCTAAGATAAGCAATGGTTGGGTGGAAAGTGGGCCGGCCCACAGAAGAAGGTGAGAAAGCCCCACAGGAAACTAGGACGGCCCTCAGAAATGCTGAGCGGGGTGTTCCACAGCGGCCAGTACCTTTCTTTTCTTTTTCTTTTTCTTTCTCTTTTTCTTTTTCTTCTTCTTCTTCTCCTCCTTCTCCTTCATCATCATCATCATCATCATCATCATCATCATCATCATCATCATCATCATTTTGCTGGTACCTGGGATTGAACTCAGGATCTTGTGCTTGCAGGCGAGCACTGATTCCACTGAGCTATCTCCCCGGCCTGGATGCCTGTACCTCACCACTGGGTCATGCACCCTTTCTCTTCTGGGCACTCTATTCCTGCAACATGCCATGCATGCTTTCCTGTCACTGATTGTCCACTTTCTCTCACTGTCAGAATTCTAAATAATCGCGCTCTCAAATGCTGTGAAGCAAGAATCAGGCATTCCTTGTTGTTGTCATGGAGATATTATTAGGGACAGGCAAGAACATGGCATATAAATTTAATTCTTGTGATAAGTTGCTCGACATTCTCCGAACAATAAGTATGAAGCAGAAGACCAGCAATTCTTTTTTTAGAAAGTTTCTACTGTGTCCGTGACTAATCGTTAGTATTCAGATGCAGGACATTCTTCTGCATGGCTCTTGAAAATACAGAGCTACTGCATTTCTAGGGGCAGGGGAGGAGTCCGCAATTTCTTGCCTACTGCGGAAAGTTATCTGGGAGAGGGCAGACACACGTGTACGGAGAAGTAAACTGCCCTGGCAAGGCTCCTGTGTTTGTAATCCTTAGCAAACTAATTCTACATGCCAGCTCTCCTTATCATACACAGAATTAAAATGCTCTGAAATTTTCCTTAAGAGTAAGGAACACAATTTAATACAGTGCACTTGTGCTTGAGTGTGGTGGGCAAGTCAGTGTTTTAAGTGCCACCATGGATTTGTGCAAACATCCCTGCAAACAACTCTGGGATACTTTCACTGCCTTCAAAGGAAACCCCACACCTGCAGCGAGCACTCTCCAGTCTCCCCTGACCCTTGCATCCTGCAGCACTCTGATCTACCTGCCAATCAAGATTTTCCCGATTCCGATTCCATAACTGGAACCCTGTAATATGGGGACTTTTGTGGCTGGCATCTTCCACTTAGCACAGCGCCCCATGCTCCTCTTATTGCCAATGCTACAGCCACCTCACATTTGATTCCTCTGTTCTTCACTTGGTAGACATCTGGGTTTGTCCTACTTTTTGGTTGTTGTAAATCACGTGCTCGTAATACTCGCATAGAACTTTTTGCATGAACGTATATTCATTTCTTTCAGATACACACATGTGGGAGTACAACTGTTGCACCTTAACTGTATATTTGACCTTTAAGCATTGCCACACTAGTTTCCACAGAGGCTACCCTATGCCACGATTCTGCCAGCAATGTCTGAACATTTCAATTCTCTATCCTCAGCAGCACTCGCAATTTTCCGTGTTGATTCTAGCCTGCCCTTCACTGTGGTTCTGGTTTATATTTCTCTGTTTTCTTGAGTTAAGCAACAGGCAGGTTACTTTTGAGGCTCACAGTCTCCTGCCTGAGACTGTGGACGTCAGCACCCCAGCTCAGGACCTCAGTCAGAGTTCCCAAGAACCCACTGGCCACAGCTGACCTCTACACCAGGGACCCAGAGTGGCTCAAGATGGAGAAGAGGTGGAGGAACAGAAGCGGACTCTCTCTGGGAGCCTCAGAGCCAGACAGAGCTGCAAGTAGAATCACTGTCTAAGCATAATTTATACACTTAAGTAGTCCTGGAGAGATCTGGGTAAACACTGCAATTCCTGCTGGCAGTATATCTCCAGAACAAAATGCCGATCTGGCATTTAGCTCCCTGGCTGTGAGTGGCATGGGTAGCTCTCTCAGGATGGCAGACTTGGAGAACAGGACTCAGTGCTTCACGTGGTTCTCCTGGGGCGAACTCACTCAGCAGACCTTGTGGAAGAGGGTCCAGTCACCACAGAAATATAGATTAAAATCCAACTAAGGCGATGGCATAAAAGACCATAGTGAATATTCCTTTTATAAGAGTGGAAAACATATAGCTGTTTCAAGGCAAATGAAAACTGAACTGGAGCTTTGATTCCCTCTAGATTGACTTTTCACTTAAAAGTTAAGAAAAATAGGGGCTGGAGAGATAGCTCAGTGGACTAAAGAGCCTACTTAGGCCAGCTTAGGCAAGCACAGGGACGGTGGTTCTATCCCCAGCACCACATGCTATGCTGGCCCCACACCAGGGTGCGCTAAGCTGGCCACCAACACCAGGCACGGTGGCGCACTGTATTCCCAGTGCTGGGGAGGCTGAAAGCAGGAGGATCACCATTAGTCTGAGCTGCATAGTGAGAGAGACCCTATAACAATCAAATACATTTTTAAAAAAGTAAGTAGATTTCTGTTAAGAAATAAGGGAAATTTTGTTCTTCATGAAGGATATAAATTATCAGAATTTGTGACAGCAAAGGGAAAAATGGGAATGAAGATGATGATTCTATTAAATAGTCCAGGTTATGCCCGGATGTATTGTTATAGGCTCAGGGGGTATGGCTGCTTCCGACATCTCCCAGTCTAGAACAGACTCTGGGGCATGGCAGGGCTGATCCTCAGGGCACAGCTACTGCTTTAATAAGCAGGATACATGCAAAAGAGAGTCCTACTCAGTCTCAGATGGAGGCGCAGTATTTCCCAATGATTCAGAAGATTGCCTTCAGGAGTTTCTGTGCATTTTCGGGGAACAGCTTCCTGAGTCTCCCGTGCCTGGCCACCCTGCATGTGGCTTTCCATCTTCTTCAGCATGTGACAGAAGTGGGTGCATATTTACAAAAACATCAGAATACGAAGAGGAACTTGCTTCAGTCAAGGTAAATGTTTCGCTGTATGACTGGCACTGTTAGCTCAGAGCTAAAAGCCGTAAGGCACATTGCAAGCAAGTGAAGGTCTGCTCCTTCTCGCTGGGAAGGAAGGCTTCCACGTCACACTGCCATGGGGCAGGGGGCGGGCATACCTGACCAGCACGGTGACTGTTCTCTGCCACAAACGGATGCATATAGGCTTCAGTTTTTGCAATGCATGAAAACAGAGTCAAAAGAAATTAATATGAGATGGCAGCTGCATAAAAGTTAGCGCATCTACAACTTAAGCCAACTAGGAAATGTAAAATTCCAAAATAATTAGTACTTTCAAGCCAGCGTTCCAAATTTGTTTGGAAGATTAACTTCTCTACACAGAGAATATATGTTTCTGTAAGTTAAAAGTGACAAAAGCTCCAGAACTGTGGGTATATACATCTCGTGGCAAACAATGTTTCTCTGTGCGTTCCAAAAAGCATCCATGCAGGAAATTCCCGTCACTCCCTGCTACCTCAAACCAAAATAAACAAAAGCTCCGCATTTTCCCATGGTTTCAGATATTTAGGGGGTCTCAAATTTCTATGTATATGAGAATATATAAAATAAATGCTCTTCAAGAGCACACATTAATTCATTGTAGGAAACTAAATAACAGGGCTCCATTTTCCATTAGGGGCATAACCCTAAATTAGTATTTATATAATTTTTTTACTATTGAACCTAAGGCATTCAGAATCTTAAGATTTTTTATTTATTTTATTATTATTATTATTTTATTTATTTTTATTTATTTATTTTGTAATGTGAGGTAGGGCCTCATTCCATTGCTAAGCTTCCCATGCTGGGCCCCAACTTCCTACCTTCCTACCTCAGCCATCCGGAGTGCTGAGCTCTCAGCCCGGAGCTCCACACCTGGCTAGCAAGTTCTCTGTTGTAAAAGGAAATTTTAACAGCACACTTTCCCCTAAAGAAACAGACTCATGCTGCAATATTCTTTAGGGAAATAACTAGTCACCTGCGGCACATGGCATTTTTTAAAAGGCAGAAGATATTGTAATCTGAGAAGTTTATCAAAGTGGTGGGTAAATGAATAACCCCTAAAGAAAAAAATAGCACTCGAGTTAAGTGTTATTCGGCCCTGTCACCGGGCAGCGCTCAGAGCACAGCTCACTTGCGCATCGGTGCCTGTGTGCTCTAAGACCGCACTTCCAAACGCTACATATAGAGCCCACAGGCTTCAGTGAAAGCACTGCCGGGCCACGGTGGTGCCACAGAAAGGGAAAGAGTCTCCAGTGGAATCAGAAGATGAACTGATTCTTCTCACCAGACGTGAGTAATGCTTCTCCAGGTCACTGCTAAGGCACACAGCCCTTGAAATAACGGCCATAATTAATGAGCGCAGGCAGAGGAACGACTTTTTAGGTGATCTCTACTTTTGGAAATGTCTTAACACACAACCGGTCCAGTTATGAGCAGGAGAGAGAGGTCGCCTGAGGGGTAACAAAACTGGGGAGAAGGGAACAGGGGGATGGAGCGCGAGCCAGCGCGGAACTGAAGAGCCTAAGGGAAGCTGCGACAGGGTCCCCAAGAGCAGGCGAGGCACAGCTGCCTAGTGAGCGCTGGCGGAGCTGCACCGGAAATCATCTTGAAAGGGCCTCTGCGCCCCAGCCCGTCCTCGCTTCACTCCCCTGCCTGGCCTGACAGTCATGCACAGATACTTTAATAGCAATGCTTTGCATTTAAAGATTAAAGGCCTTATACAAATGCCATAAAAAAAAAAATCAAGCGAGCACTGTTTTGGATATAGATTAGACAAGGAGCTCAGGAGGGGAGACGTGGGCGATCTCGTGATGAGTCCTGTGACCTTCACTAGGGGCCTTCCTCCTCTCCCGCGGAGCCCTGGGTACCCCACTACGGCCGAGGCCGTGTTCTTCTCAGTGTCTTCTCCCCGGTTTGCAAGCAGATGTGTTCTCACTTGTGACTTAGCCTACTCATGCAGCTTTTCATTTAGGGTATTCTTTCCAAGAGAGTGGTCATACAAACAAAAACCGTTTCTGAAATTTATACTGACGCAGCTCTACAGACACACAGCCTGAAGTACCGGTGCACCTCGGTGGGCTCCGACCTCGCCGCGCCTGGGTCAGTTACACATGCTTAGGTAGCAGAGGCATGTGAAAACCGCCTTCACTGCCACGGGCGTCCTACTGTTAACTCAACAATATAATTCCTTCTAATCAAATAACCACTGTGAAATACCTGATTCACTTTGCTCCCAGCAGCTGGGGATGCGGCTGGTGTTCCCAGCCAGGGCTCAGCACAAGCACAGTGGGAAGGACAGAAACAGCTGCAGACTCTTGCTAGAAAAAAATGTGCCAAGTAACTCTGCCATCAGGGCCCTGGGTAGGAAGGAAGTAAATTCATTTTTGTTTCTTTTCATGTGGGGCAGCTGTCTTTGGAGAAAAAAAACACGGCCATGCTACTTTGTAACAGAAACTCCGTAGTGTTTATTAAAATGCCAATGGTGGAAAACGCTAGCTGCGGAGTGAGCATTTTGGCCCTCTGCAAACATTTCCAGAAGCGAGTAGAAAGTCGCTGCCGGGATGGAGCTGCCTGGAAGGTCTCTGAGCAGGGCTCCACGCCCCACCCTCCACCAAGCGTTATTTGCTGTACACAGACCAGATTTCTGAGATGTTGGTTATGAGTTTTCAAATGCCATGAGTTTATTGATATGAAATGTAATGAAATTCTTTAGGAAAGTATCAGAGAAGCCAAGCTGCGGGTCCCCCGAGCCCTTTGTCTGTATACACTGTTATTCAATGTCTTTTTTTCCTCCTCTGCTAAGATTCCAGCTCCTGAAAGGGAAGTTCTGTGGCGCTGTTTCCTCTGTGTCACTCCTAGGCTGGGCAAAGCAAGTTTAGGGGGTGCTCAATACACACGTGATGACCTTGTTTTAAAAATGCAGAAACACCAATGGACTTTCGTGAAATAACTGTCTATTATCATCTTTTGTTTTGGTATAAGATAGCACCTTTTATATACATGCTAGGAGGCCAGAATAAAATATCTGCTACAGCATTTCTATTAATATGAGACGGACACATTCTGTATGCCTCAGTAGCGAGGTCTCTTTGTTATTAAAGCAACCTATTTTAAAATGGGATTTTTTATTAGAACATTAACATCTGGAAATAGACCAGGAAATCTTTGATGTTAAAAAAAAAAAAAAAAAAACTGTCAGCCCTAAAGTGGCCGTAGAGGCCTACTAATGCAAAGCTAAATTGGCAAGATAATGGACAATTTAGAAAAAAAAGAAAAGCAGAAATGAAGGTAGAGGGAAGTGAGCCAATATCATGAATGCATTAGGAATTCAAGAGGTGCGGGCTTCTCTCATGCGCGTTTGGAATTGTATAAAATATCATCAACATACATTAAAGACATATGAACACAAATTAATACTACAAGGAGAATAGATGCCAGTGTATTCGGATACATTACAGTGCATGCCTGTGCAGGAGAAGCAGGCTACTCTCCTTTGGGTTATGAGAAGTTAAAGATATTAATACGTGTGGTCAGGCTGGGTGAAACGGGAAAATAAACATAATGGCCTGGAGAAAGGAGGGGCAGAATCAATGTGGCTGGCTTCAAGGGGATGGAAGCAGGGGACACGAGTACGGGCACAGTGGGACCACCGGCTCTGCACAGTGACTTCTGCGCTAGGAAGGTTTCATGACTAAGAAACTCCACCTTGTTCAGAAAGATGAGACAAACATGACTTATGGTTCTTAAAACATGGCGATGACCAAAGTCCACACTGCAATAAAGATAGCAGCGATTTAAAAAGTATGGTTCATAAAGGGAGACAGACATAGCACAGGAGGAGAAGGAAGTCCGGAAGACATCAGCACCCTCGACCGTGCTCCAGAAAGTGCTGCCTGACGAGGATGCTCACTGTATCAGGGAACTGTGAAAGAAGAAACACTTCCCTCGAGAAGAAATTTCTAGTGTTCAGAGAAATTTAGCATTTCCACGAATGTCATTGTCATTCTGCAGCAATCAAGAATCTCCTGATGAATCATACTGAAAGCAGTAATAAATATTAAACCAGTAAAATAAATCCAGTGCTAGAACACGTTAATTTCTGCAAAGTGCTATGATTCCTGTAGCTAGGAAACTTGGTGGCTTCAGTCAAGTTCAAAATATGAACACTGCCTTATGGAAATACTATTGCTAGCCATTAAAGTGCTTCTTAATCCCATCTCCCTTCTTAAGCATCTGAACTTTGTGTCTAGCCCCACTGTTCTGTGGAAGAGCGGGAGCTACAATGGGACTCCGACCGTAACGTCCCTTCGCAACTCCTGCCAATCCTTCTCAATGATGTGAATGTTTCTTCTCATGGAGATGCATGGTTCACACAATAGCTTTCCTTTGATCCGCAGTTTCCCTTGGAATAGGAAAACTTTGCCTGGAAGTGCTTGAATTGTTTCATTTTTACTTTCCAATCATGTGATAAAAGTTATGAATGGAAAAAAAAAAAACAAAACAAAACTCAAGCCATTCCAAAAAAGAAAATTAAAGCAACCCTTTCAAAAACTTAACAAAAATAGGCCATACACTTCATAAAAAGTGGGACAGCCTTCCCTGTTTGGCTTTTAGTCTGTTCCTAGCTTCTCTTGTCATTTATACGTTACAATATTGGCAGCACATATGTTCCTGAAAAAACAGAACCAAACTAATCACATCCCACTAGGTAGAGAGCAATTACCTGCATGAAACGACCCTCTACTGTCCCGAGATTAGCAATGGTGAGATCTCCTTTAACAAAGGTCGATATCGATGTTAGCAGCACTTGCTTGAACTGGCCTGAGAATAGGTCAACGCGCTGCAGCGCGGTGGTGAACTCTGTCCGATACTCATCGCGGCGAACTTCACAGCCTGATGAATTCCTCAGCAGTGTCTAGGATAAAACACGAGCACAGATCCATGTGAGTTTGGAGGTGAGCGAGCTGGTAGGCAACCTGTGAGTGGGTTTCTTCCAAGCTTGGCGGGGAGTGGCCATAACAACCGCATAGGAAGACAGCCCCCGACAGGCATGAGTGGGTCTAGCGACAGAAATGACCCCGCTTTGTAGGCACTGTTGCATACGCACAGATTCAAAACTGGAAGGCCAACATTACTGTCACAACTCACACCGCTGTATGTACATAAAGATGGAACAAAGCAGATGACGTTAAAGGAAAAACAAAGCACGAGCTATCTCAGCCCTGGACATAATGCAGTGCGTTCCGCAGGGGGCTGTGAGATGAATTCTGGCTGCAACGGCAAATGCTGGAGTCGTGTTTTACAATGTGTGCCCTTGGCATTTCTGGGCAGAGTTGGTAGGGAGTAGTGGTTCCAAGGTTAGATAATTCGGGCCAGCCCAATAGCTCAGTGGACTAAGGTGCCTGCTTAGACAGGCTCAGGGACCGGGGTTTGATCCCTGGCAAGCGATGCTGTCCCCACCCCCAGGACACGTGGAGACAGTAACTGAGACTGGGCATGGGGATGTGCGCCTATAATTCCAGAGCTTGGGAGGCTGGAAACAGTAGTCTGATGTGTGTTGCGAGACCCAGTAGACCCTGTACTAAAATGCAGAAACAAACAAACAAACAACTCCCCTTAAGTAACTCACGGGGGGGGGGGCAGCACAGACGAGGTGCAAGTGTCCACATCCAAGCCAGCTCTCCAGAGCTTACTCACCTTCCGTAAATCTTGAAGTCTCTTTGTGTTCAGTCACGTGACCTATGTCTGATTTCCCTCATCTATAGAGTATATAAGGATGGTGCCTACCTTACAGAATTATTGCAAAGAGTGAATGAGCTAGCTTATATAAAACGTCATCTTTAGCCTGGCCTGGGGGTTCTCACATCATCCAGCATCTCCCCAGCTTCTCCAAGTCTCTGTCCACCAGTGAGAGCAGAACTTCCTGCAGCTCTCCCAATTCGTCAGACCCGCCCCCAGCCCCCAAGAGCTGCTCCTCCATCTGGAATACTCCTTCTGCTCATCTCGCTCACTCTTGCACCTCTTTAAAACAGACCTCAGCTTATAGCCACTCGCTCTGGAGGCCTCCCCTGATAACAAAGGCAAAGGCAAACACTAGAGTTTCATGGCGCCTTTTACCTATGAGTCATAGATAACACAGAATAGTTACCACACAGTCATAACTGCAGCTTCACGTTTGCTGATCGGGTGTAAGATAGCATGGAGCTTTGGCGTGGATCTGGGCAGTCGGGGAACCTGTTCTCCCGCCCCTGCAATGTGAATAGTAAACTAAATATTGGACACAGAAGATAACTGATGAATGAGCAATTGAGCAAATTGATTACAGGTAGATAGAACAGAAAGTGTGGACACAGGAGCCAAAATTTTTGAAGTTAGTTTGTGGGTCAGAACTGGGTGGAGCATTTACAAGGAAGAAGAAAAACGCTGTGCTCTTCACTGTGCGTGGGCAACTGGGACCTGGCAAGGTGAAGCTGGGGCAGATGACGGGGGCGGAGGACGTGTTAAGGGAAGTCACGTCTGGCTTTGCAGGAAGGAGAGAAACACTCCATTCTGACACATCTATGGAGGTATAAGTCCAGGAAGACTGGCAAGTTAGTAAGTTTCTATTATTAGCCTATTACAATAGTCAGAAGACTGTCATGGTAGGTGTCAAGCCAAGCTACTTTTTAATTTTACAAATGAAACCATCTATCCCTCTGTATACATGGAATACAGAGTTCTTAAAGCTAGACTTTTTATGGCAGAAAGCCGCCTAGGATGCTCTAATTCTATACATATCAATGACTTTCTTCATATAAATGGCAAACTGAGAGTCTCAGAGGTACTAAAAACTTACTTACTCTTGTAATTAGTAAAGCATGCATAAAATATTTAGGATGAATTAATAAAATGTTCCAGACATTTATTTTGCCACATGAATGGAAGCTATTTTAGTATTTAATTAGGAGCTTTTCCTCTGTAGATTGCTCTGAATAGTAGCAGAAAACTGGGATGCACCTGCAACTCAATAGTCATTGATTAATTGATAATGAAGTTTCTATTGATGACCAATCATGCATTTTGCAGAGACAGCCAGAATGAAGAGAACCATACTGAAAGGACTGAAGACTACTTTTAAGTCTGCAGCCGCTGGAAGGGCTCTTCTGCACAAGTGGCTTCTCTTCAGGGCCAGGAGCTGGGGGCTGTCCTGTTCCTTTCCTGCTGGGGCTTACTCTTTTTCTGTGTCTACAAGTTATCACAAGAACTGTGAGGCCTCAGCCTTGCCCTGGGGTGCAACACAGGGCCACCTGAAAAATGATGGCTTTCCTGGGATGGGAAAACAGTTTGCCATGTGTGGAGGAAGCTGACCGCAAGCCACAGGCAGCCTTTGGTCAACGGGAGGCCAGGCGCGGTGTTCCCACCTTTTATGCTCAGTGCCCCATAGCGTTCCTTGCACACTTGCTGAACAGCTAATCTCCCTGCAGAGCAGCCAGAAACACGCAGCCCCGCCCTCTGCTGGGCTCCCCCACTGAACGGGCCAGCAGGGGAGGCGAGGGGAGAGCACCCTGAAGCGGTCCTCGGTGTCTGCCAACCTGCGGAACCCAGAGTTCTTTCAGTTGTGAGAAAGCAGCGCCAGCAGGGTGCTAGCCTCCGCGCGCCTGCCTCCACACAGGCCAGGCACACACGTGCGGGCTCCGTATCGGAGCTGGCATGATCTTCACACAGTACACTTGACAGCTTTTCCCTCAGGAAACAGAGAGGCCCCTAGCAGGACTGGCTGGGTTGAGGTGTATCTCTCCTGCCCCCGTCCCTCAAAATTTCCAAGAACAGAGACATTGCCCAATGCTGGGGTGGGACCTTGGCCTTGAAAAGTTGGGCAACTTGGCGCTGAAAGCAAACATCACATCAGGCTCGAGGGACATTCAAGTTTCACAGGCCAGGGGATCCCACGGCAGATTTCTGCAGGAAGGGGGTGTAGGAACACGGGCCTCCAGGAAATGGGAACGTTCCAGAATTAGCTACAGGAAAGGGGTTTCTCCTCTTTTTCTGCTGAAAATCTTGATCAACTCAGCCACTGGGGCCAAGGGGCAGGAACTGGCTGACGGCCTTGCAGGGCATCTCTGCGTGTCCCTAGCAGAACTTCAAACAGTCCTGCAGAGCAGCGTGCAAGTGAGTGTGATCTTTTCTGTCTCTTAAAGGCACAAAGCAGGAGGCTCTGCTGCTCACTGGTGCAGGGAAAGCGCCATGGCTTAGTCGGCACTCTGCCACTGCTCCCGGCTGCCAGGGCTCTCCTCGCTAAGGAGTGCTTCCTTCCCAGTCCTCACCAGGCCTCAAGCTGCCCCAAGCAGAGCTAGCAGAAGGCGCTTCTGCAGGCCAGGGGCCGCGGTGGAAGTCTACAGAGAAGGCTGCACAGCAGCGGCAGGAGGTGGCCAGCATGACCCTCTCCCTGTGGTAACAAAGGGAGGAAGACCCAAGGAAGGAAGGAAGGAAAAGAGGGTGGGAGGGAGGGAGAGCTGGAGGGCGAGGAGGGAGGGAGGGAATCAGCTCTGCCCCGCGTCCAGCGTGTCCGGTCCTCAGTGGTGCGTTTTCACATCTGCTACTCACGGTGGCCCCGGGAGGCTTTTGCCACAGTCAGGGCAGCCCAGGGCTGGGTCACCAGGTCCAGTTCACACTGGAACGGGCATCAGTGGTGACTGTCAAGCTTGCTAACTTTTGTCAGTATTTACTATGCTGGGCAACGTCCTAAGGCTGCACAACCATAAAAACAGAAGAGGCCTTTAAGATCATCTTATATCAGTGGCCAGGGCTGTAGCTCAGTGGTAGAATGCATGCCTGGTATACCCAAGGCTCTGAGTTCAATCCCCAGCACTGCTAAGAAAGAAAAACAAAATGATAATAAAACCAGTTATTCTGTCAAACTAAGGCAGGGGATCAAAAGTTTGGGCCCAGCTTAGGCAGTTTAGCGAGACCCTGTCTCAAAATAAAAATTAAAATCCTTTCCCCACTTTAGCTTGTTGACCTTCTAAGCGGTTCTGACCTAATCGCAGGGCGTTAGCCTCTGTGCACCTGCCTCCACATAGGCAAGGCACACACATGCGGGCTCTGCCTCTGAGCTAGCGTGATCTTCACACTGCACACTTCAGGAAACAGAGGCCCCTAAAGAGGGCCTCTTCACAGACTGGCTGGGTTGAAGCATTCTCAAGACCCCTCTCCACTCAAAATAAAGCTAATGGCCTTTGCACAGGACATGTGGTTTTCAAAGCACATGCTCACATCTTGACAAGTTCACAGTTTGGGTTCCTTAGGAACATGGTAATTCTAGAGATGAGGAAACTGAGGTTCAGGGTGATGGGTCAGTAAATATTCAAGTTTGGGTCCTAGGTATTGATTTCAGGCCCTGCTTTCCTCAGCCTACATTACACTTCTCTTTATCAGGCCTCTACTGTACCTCAGAGGCAAACTCGAAATCCAGGAATGTCCTAGGCGGCTGATGGAAAGGAAAGGGAGGCGTGTGGGAAGGGCCAGGATCTACCCCGGCGAGGCTGTGAGGAGTGAGCGCCAAGACTCCAGGCAGGTCACTTGATTTCTCTGGGTCTCAGGTCGATTTTACTGATTTAACCAGCTGACTTGCTTCTAGTGTTTAGGATCTGTCAGGCAGCTGCCAACGCTTTACAACTCCTTTACCTGATCTCACAACAACAAGGCTAAAACAAGGCCCTGAGTACATCCTCCTGCTGTGGCACCCGGCAGCAAATAAAACCAGGCAGATAGGCCCAGGGCCCCCGTCAGTGCAGGCCCACCTTCCTTATCTGCAAAGAGAGGTGCAGAGCAAGCTGGCTTCACACTTCTGTCCCAGCTCTGTGGGTGGCTTCCTGGAGCTTCTCCAGTGTTACCCACGGCTGTTCAGGACTTGTGAGCCCCTGGCTACCAAAGGCACAAACGCTGTCCTCCTGTCACTGCATGCCACTTCAGCGACTGGGCAAATTTTGGATTCTGGTTTGAGTTTTCAAAAAATATCAACTTCTCAAGGTCTAGCCTCTTCTAAAATAACTGTATGACTCTGAAAATCACTGTTTTTAAACAAAACTCTTTTGTTTTTATTCTCTTGCAGTACTAGGGATTTATCTCAGGACCATGCCCTGCCAGGCAAGCACTTGTTCTACTGAGCCACCTCCCCAGCCCCTAAACAAGACACTTGATATAAACTTTCTTCCTTAACTCACAGTCTTACATGTCATAGAGTTAATAATTATTTTGTAACTTGCAAGTCATGATGCAAGACTTCAGTTCATTTTGCCTTTGTCTTCTCCATGAATATTTTCCAGAACTCCCCCCACCCCACCCCAAGCCCTTTTAGCTCTTTATTTTTTTATTTTTTTATTTTGCAACGGTTTCATTATGTCCCTAAATTGCCCGGGCTGCATTCCTCGATGGCCGATCCCCCTGGCTCAGTCTCCCAAGTGCTGCTTACAGGCATGCGTCCCCACGCTGGCTTTGACATTTCTTTGCCTGACTCAGACATACAGCTTTTTTTCTAAAAAGAAAATTAAAGCGCTATATACCTAATATATTTGATTCAAAATGTTTCCACGAATTAACTATGTGATGTATGCAGTGAATATGTAATTACATTTAATTCAGTATAATTAAGAATGTGATATATTTAAAATGGTGTTTCTTTTAATTGATCTATAGGACAGATTTAGCTCATCTGTAGGTAATTTAAATCAGTCTTGCAGTTACACTTTTTGGAAATACACCTCCTTATAAACTTACTGCCAGATCACGTGGCTTAGCACTCTTTCCGTGTAGTCCTGACTAAACTACCAGAAGCGTTTTAATGTAGACTTTACCCAGCACATCTCGCACAAACCTAGATACACATGACAATGGTTTTCTTGGGGATTCAGATTTCCCAGCTGAAAGTCCTTCTTAGCCTATAGGTTGTTATGCAGCTAAAGCTCAACTGTTTTAATTCTACGAGTTTCATGTTCTTTCCCTACACGGCACCCATGTGCACCATTTTCACAGTTACCAAGGAGGTCCGGGAGGACAATGGTACGGAGCTGACTGCCAGAAGAGGCCCCAGCGCTAGTGTCATCAGCTGGCTGTGTTTCCTGCAGGCGTCTTCTCCTCAGCCTACTTGAATGCTGTAGCTGCCAACATGGAAGCCCAGGTTCTCTGCCAAGTGCAGAAGAGTCAGCCCTCGGGCCACTCTCCTTGGGATCTTTCAAGCTAGGTTGGGTTATTAAGGCAGTGAGTCCTGAGAAGTGGACTGCATTCTTTTTGTGCTACGCAAGGGACCTAGGTATGGTGAGTGCTGTGCACTTTCAGAGGAAGACATTTTCTGAATTCTGCTTCCATTGACTCCCTCAGTGATGCAACCTTGCCTGCAACTTTGCCTGAAGTTCCTACAGGACAACAAAGCAGAGAGCAGGAGGGTTGTTGGTTTTGGCAGGAACGAAGGCCAAACACTGGGTGGACGCCCAGCCTGGGGCAGCCACCAGCCTAGCAGAGCCAGGACCTGGCTGGCCAGCTGGGGCTCAGTGCAGGTGCTTTACCAGGCACCTTGTGGTGATGAGGATTTCATGCTTCCCGCTCCCTGGCGGGGCTGTCCTGAGAGCTGCTGTCTTCAGAGCTGCCTGCGGGGTATCTTGGACTACACCACAGCTGACATTCCAACTCACTTTGGATTCCCAGAGGGACTTCTTCTTCGTTTTTTTTTTTTTTTTTTTTCTTTAGCGATACCAGGGATTGAACTCAGGACCCTGCGCTTGTCAGGCAGGCACTTATGCTGCTGAGCTATATCCTTGGTCCCCAGCTTCTATTCTTATATGGCACCAATAACCACCTTCTCTCCAAGTCTGAGGTCTCCTCCGTCTTCAGCTCCTCCTTTTACTTTATTAGTCACTGATTCTTGAACATTTTACTATCGAATGAGAAGCCAGTCTCTCAGTCTCATTTCCCCAATTCCAGAACCTTCTCCCTCAAGCCTGCTTTTATAATCTTTACTGTAACACTTCCCTCATCTCTCGGTAGAGCCCAGCAGAGCCCAGCAAGAACTCGGGAGCAGCCCTGCCTCGGCTAGGCGCACGAAGTCACAACCCTTAGGCCTCTGTGCCTCAGTTCTTCATCTAAGAGTGAGAAGTTGAAAACACATACCTGGGTCACAAAATTTTTTTAAGACCAAAGTTGCACGAACCCAGCTCCAGGGACACACCGCTAAGTTGCCTCATTCAGCTAGGCAATCAAAGATACTTGTGGAGACGCACGTTGAACAGGGTTTGCCTCAAATTCATGCGTGGAACATTGGGCTGAGACTGAAATGGGCTCCTGACCTGAAATCATGTATGGGGCCTCTGTCCAAGGACTGTTGACTATTGTCCCTATGAGCAGAAGAGAGGACACATGGAGACACATGTGTGTCTCACGTCCTTGTGCCCACCCGACGGTGGAGATGGGAGCGGTGTTGCTGTTATCCAAGGGTATGGTGTGGGAGGCCAGGCCTGCTAGAGATGGATGAGGAGGACTCTTTCTTAGAGCTTCTGGAGGCAGCAGGGCCTGGGTGAAACCTTGCTATGGACTCTGGTTTCCGCAGCTGTGGGAGACTCAACCGCTAGTGTCTTACGCCCCTACATTCCGGTAATTTGTTACGACTTTTCTGGGAAACAAATACAGACTTGCATCACAGAACAAACTGCCGTAGGTGCTAGACAGAAATGGTTCCAAGCAGACAAACAAAGAAGTTCCTGCTCTTGGCCACTTAAAAGGCTATATGGTTATTCCTGTTGTTGATCTAATGACTCTTCATAATGCCTTGAAGGTCAAGGTCCAAATTTCTTACTTCTGTTTTTTGGTACAGGGACTTGGACTCAGGACCTTATGCTTGCCAGGCGGGTGCTGCGCCACTGAGCTAAGTCCCCGACCCGTGGTCCCAATTTCTCGGTATGTGTATCAACACACTTCAGGTTCTTCATCTGTAAAATAGAACTACTCACCCATGGAACAGAATTACGAAGCCAAATCAGGTCATCCACGGCTCTCCACAGAGTGTGGACTTGTCAAGTGCTGTGCTTTTCCTCACACATTCCCCCCTCCTTCTCTTTCCTCTTCTTTCTCCCTTTCTTGTTCCCTCCTACCGTCCTTGCTTCCTAGGCTGGGAATTAAACCCCGGGCCTCAAGTATGCTGATCGTATCCACCGAGCTCCATCTCACACCCTATGTTTCGCTATGCTTCAAAGCAAGGGCTCGCACGTTGTAAGTCATCTCAAAATCTTCTCAGGACGCGTCTGCAGGATGCAGCCTCCGCATCGTTCCAGGGGAGCTGCTGCATGGGCACTGCGCATTTTAATTCTTTTCCCTCCTCTCCTTCCACCTCATTTTTTTTTCTAAAGGTAGAAAATATATCGGCCTTTGAGGCCAACCGGTCCCCGCGGCACATTTCGGTTTGTCTCTGCACGCCACACACATCCTGGTTGGCTTGAAGCACCAGCGGCACATGCATGGCTGACCTGCTGGGCGGGATGGGCCAGCTAAGATGCACTCGAGTGATACAGTCACGGATGTGTGCCCTGCTGTAAGCCTGCTAGCCCTCCAACAGTGTAAAAGCAGCCTGTACTTCACCAGGCTTGCCAAATCTTTTATGTATGGTTCAGCCTAAAGGTGCTGCACACCGAGGAAGGCACGAGACGGATGCACAAAACGCAAAGCTCCAAGGTCAGTGCTGAGAACACCACCGCAGAGGAGGTGCGTGTGCTACAAGGAGGAAAGGGCCTCCTCCTCTCCTTCTCCTCTTTCTCCTTCCTCTTCCTCTTCTTCTTCCTCCTCCTCCTCTTCTTCCTCCTTCATCTCCCTCCTCATCTTTTTCTTTTTCGCGGTACCAGGGATCGAACTCAGGACCTTGGGCCTGCCAGTCAAGCACTTATTCCACTGAGCTATCTCCCCAGCCCCTGGAATAAATTTCTTCTATACAGACACAAATATTTAATCGCTCTTGTCTCAAGGCAGTGTGGGGGTTCAAAAGACCCAGGCTTCTCACCTGACGTGGGACTGAAGCGTTAAACCTTCGCTCTGTATCACTGCTTCCTACAGTGAGTCACATGTAAAGCAGAGCGCACCTGCGTGGCTTCGGTTAGCTGCCCTTGGTACTGTGCTTCCACCCAGCAGTGACAGTGACTCATGGAGAAAATGCTTCCAGGAGAGGAAGAGCTGAATGCTGAGTGCAAAGAGGTTTTCTGCCTTTCTCAATTTACTTAGCAGAAACCCAACTTTAATAGACTTACTCAGAAATCTAAGTGGTTCCTTCTGAAGATAGGAGGAGACCCACCCGTGTGTGCGTCTAAAGGTGCCATACCCAGGAGGCTCAAGCTGATGCATGTCTTGAGAGGGCTGGAAGATCGGTGGAACGAGAGTCCTTCAAGGTGTTCCAGCATACTGTGGGAGCCGTGGCTATGTTCTACCCCACCACTAATCCCACTGACAATCCCTTCCTTCTATCTTACGCTGTGGAAACTTAAGAAAAAAAAGTTCTCCCCTTGTTTCCTTTTTAAAATATTTTGTAGAAGATCTCACTGTACAGCTTGGCCTTGTGGTGACCCTCATGTCTCAGGCTCCCCAGTCTTGGATTACAGGCGTATTCCGTCACTCCAGGATTCCATGGCCAGCTCAGCATGCCCAGGGTGGGGCCAGTGGCATGTGGGACCAGGGACGGAACCCCGGTCTCCGCTCTTGCCCAAGCAGGAGCTGTCTCACCAGCCCTCTCCCCTTTTCTGACCACAGCTGTCTGTGGGCAAGGTGTTCAAGGTCAAGGCCTGGAGCGCCTCACTCACGCCTCACTGTGTTTTGCTGCATGTAGACCATGGGAAAGTTTGTGTACTGAACGTGTCCTGGAGCATCCCTATGAGAAAAATCCTGAAAATGGTAAGGATATTTGCTCGTAACTTCCTGCCTCAACTGTGGGTCACGTTCAATTTGAAACCACCAGTTGGTGGTCAGTAGTGACCATCTGTGGGTCCCAAAAGCAAACTTCAAGGAAGGGCATCTCTGGTGGAATGTGCTGCTGTCTCAAGTTGCCCTCATGCAAAGGGGCGCCACCAAAGGGTGACTGCCGTGGAAGTCTGAGGAAGCCTGAGGTCACAGAGGTGTTCCCCTAAGGGCTTTAACTTTGTTTTCCCAGAGGCAGCCCTATACAGAGCCCTGGGGATCCTGTCTACATACCTACCTCTTTTTCTAGTCCTTTCGTTTTTCTCCTTCTTTGTTCTTTGTTGTACAGTGGTAGCTGGAGAAGGGTGCATGTGCATGTGTGTGTATGTATGTATGTGTGTGTATGTATGTGTGTGTGTGTGTGCGTGTGGAAGAGGCACAGGTCATAATAAATGCAACTTCTTAGTTTTTAATTCAGTGTAAACTTAAATGTTGGAAACTACCAATTCTAGAAACTTGTTTTTAGAGATTTGAGGGAATAAGTGGAAAACCGTGTAAACGGTTTGATATATGAAGCACACTATTTGATATATGAAGCTTTGTTGTAATTATTTCCTCATTTGAGGAACTTAAATCCTGTTGAAGCTACTCTGGGGGAGCTGCGATCTGTGGTCTGCGCCTGTAAGAGACTAGCGAGGGGTGTAGTGGGCACTGATCGTGGCCTGGGGAATGGTGCTGTGATCTGTGGTCTGCACCTGTAAGAGACTAGCAAGGGGCGTAGTGGGCACTGATCGTGGCCTGGGGAATGGTGCTGCGATCTGTGGTCTGCACCTCTAAGAGACTAGCGAGGGGTGTAGTGGGCACTGATCGTGGCCTGGGGAATGGTGCTGTGG
>PVJA010001856.1:0-37043 GCA_004027025.1 Myocastor coypus
AAAAAAAAAGAGAAAAGAAAAAGAAAAAAAAAAGCTTCTACATCTGGATCTACAGGAGATAAATGGAATATTCAAATTAGAATATTAACTTTTTCTTACAAATAGATTATTTCCAAAGACTAAAAGCACTAGAGGAACCATATCTATAAAAAAAATTTTCAGGGGAAGAATTGAATTTACAAAGGTTTTTAATGACAGTATTGTTTTTAATTAATCAATTATTTATCTGGTATGGAGTCTCACTATGTAGCTCGGATTCATACTGATCCTCCTATCTCAGCCTGCCCAGTGCTGGGATTATAAGCAAGCACCATCGCGCCCAGCTTCAGGGCCAGCATGGCACGTGGTACTGGGGATCAAGCACTGGTCCTCGCGCTTGCCAGGCAGGGGCTTACACCGCTGAGCTATCTCCCCATCCCAACACTATTGTGGTCTTAGTAAATCAGGAAACAACCTAGACGTGTGCATACAGTATACGGTGTTAACTGCATTCGCACGGTGAAGACCGCGAAGCCGCTGAAAACTCACTAGAGATGCAGATGCGCTGGCATCAAACTAAAAAGAACAGATTTTACGATATCATAGACAGTGGGATCTATTTTATTAAAATTATATGGTGTTTCTAGTCTTATATCTACACATAATAACTTAAACTAGAACTTTCAGGATCTTGAAATCTCAATAATCATCACCTTTGTTTTTCAGTGCTTAGAGAGGTGGAGAGTCGATTTAACCCTACTCTGAGGTAAAATTGTTGGAGGTGGAAAACTACTCTTGACCTCTCCTGATTCAAGTCATTTAGAGCAAGCGTCGGCGCAGGAAGCGGCTTTCCCAGGAGCGCTTACATGGGAGCCGCACCTGTGACTCTCGTTGGGGTGCGGGCTCAAGCTGACCAGGGCAGGGATGTTGTTGCTGACCTTGTGAATGTAGAGGGCGCTGTTGTTATGGTTTAGAACTAAGGCGTTCCCCAAATCCCGTGTGTTCCGCAGGCGGTTGGCTCACGGGTCGGCGTACTGAGGGGCGCGGTCTATGCACACGTGCGTGAGTTCAGCCGCTACAAGTCCGGTGTGTGGGGGGGGCTGGTTCGAGGGCTACAGGGGCGCGAAGTGTTGGAAGTCACATCCCATAACTGGTTTGACCTTGCAGCAGGAACACTGATAAAAAGTAGAATGTGGCGACCTGCTCAGCTTCCTTGACCCACAGCTCAGGCAATGACCCCGCAGAGGACTTAGTGTTCCTTAGTACATAGCCTTGAGCCTATCGTCTTGACCCTGGGAATGTGCTCCATCCCCAGAGAAACTCGAAAGTTTAGAGTTAACTGGGACAAACGTTGAGCGTGGGATCAAGATTTTCTGTATATAAGCTTGAAGCAGAACAAACAATGGTTCGGACCCCCTGACCCCGTTTTCCTTTCTTTACATTCCGTCCTCCCTCTATTCTGATCCCCTTGTTGAGGGCTGGACCCCTGGCAGTGACCCAGAAGGCTGTGTACCTACTTGTCCTGGCTCCGCCCTTTGGCCTCTCTCCTGGCTGCCAAGGGTCCAGCCCCTTGTCCTCTGCCCCTTTAGATCCTGTCTCCACCTTGGAGGCAGTCGACAACGAACTAAAATCAGGAGCCATGGGGCTAGGATAACAGCTCAGTAGAATAAGCGCTTGCTTGGCAAGCACAAGGGCCTGAGTTCAATCCCCGGTTCTGCAAAATAAAATAAAATAAAAATAAACCAGTAGCCAAAAATAAACTTCCTCTCCCACGAATTGCAGGTGTTGGGCATTGTGTCCCAGGAGAAACTGCCTTGCCCAGTGTCTCCCGCTCTTGGGAAGCAACTGGTCTTCCTCTCAGATCAATTACACGGGTGATCTCTGGACCTGAGTGCCTGGAAACTGCAGGAAGGGCATGAGGCAGACTCTTTATGGATGGAGACTACATGAAAAGTAATTGGACTGCCATGGCTTAGCTCAGCGTGGGCTGGATGATTGATGTCCATGTGCGACAATTACTTGGGACAGAATAGCCCTGAAGGCCCAGCTGCCGGACTATTGTGAGCTGATGCAATTGTCTGGCGGCGGGCCTGTCTCTGAAGATGAAGGGTTGGTCTCCTCTACCACAAGACACACCGGCAACCTGTGCCGTGAAGGGGAGTAACAGTCATAGGGAGCATTTATAAATGCCAGGGAGGTTCAGAGGATTTACCAGATTTTAAATTATTTAAATTGTTTCCAAGATTTGTTACCTGAGATTTTCAAAAGAACCACTGTGAAGTAGTGGAGCTGGGCCCAGCCCTGCATTATCCCCTGGGCTGTCTTCTGGCGACTCCCCTTTTGCCCTTATTCTGAAGTAGTAGACTCAAGAGGTCCCCTTGGGGAGAGGCAGCAGTGGAGGGCCCATCACCGTGGAATGCTGTCACAGTCGGAGACATTGGCGGATCATGGGGAAGTCAGTGCCAGGGGCCGTGAAAGGCAAGACGGTCTACGCTACATCATTAGACATGAAAAGCAACAGTTGTTTACATTTTTATACTCATCAAGGACGCTTAGCTTTGCCTTCCCAGAGAAGGTTTTCCCAGGACAAAGACTTGGAAGGCTAGGCTGGGGCAGTCAGGGCAGTGCCTGGGATACAGAAGTGTTCCATAGGGTTTTGGGGAGAGTGACTGGGTTTAGGGAGACAAAGTACCTAGGGTTCTCCCAGTGATGGAATAAATCCATTCTGCCACATCAGGAGCTGGAGAGAGATGCCCCCAAGAAGGGGATCTGAGGTGACCGAGATCCTCTGGCCCTATCTGTTTGCCTGTGGATCTCTTAAGAAACTGCTATTTTAAAAAGGGTAAGCCAGATTTCTTTTTTCTTTTTTTAATGAGTACCAATAGCAAAGAAAGGCAGGAGTGGGCAGCTAGCCAGCAAGGAAGGCGCATACTGGGCCTGGTACCGAGCTACCTCCCCGCCCCCTTTTGACTTTTATTTTGAGACAGGGTCCCGCCGAGTTGGCCAGGCTGGGAACGGACATGCGGACGTTCTGCAGCAGCCTGCCGTGCGAGCGAGATCACGGGCGGCACCACCCCGGCCTGGCTGGGGCTGTCTCTCAACACGAGAAACAGAAAAACAATCAGGGCGCGTGCCACGTGCTATCAAGTCCTTGTGCGGCGACGATGGCAAATAAGATTCAGGATATCTAGCTCAATTTGAATTTCTGATAAACAATGTCAATGTAAGCGCTTCTTCTGTACATATACAAAAAATTCACTATTTGAAATTCGAACTGTGCTGGGGGCGCTATGTTTTTATTTGGTAAATCTGACAGCTCTGCTCTGTGGGTAAGCAGGAACTTTGAAAATCAAATGAATTTTTTAAGATACAATATTTGTATTTATAATTCACACTGTAGTAATTCAGCATGTGTATATAATATGTAATGATCAAGTCAGAGTAATAAGCGCTTGTATCTCCTGAAACATTAACTATTAATCATTTGTAAGTGTTTGGAACCTCCGCGTTCTTCTAATTAACTTTAAATTAATTAGGTTGTTGTAAACAAGCTATCCTACTTTGCTATACACAACCTGAGCTAATTCCTTTTTTTTTTTTTTTTTTTTTTGTCTTTTTGAGACAGGGTCTCGCTATGCAGTGAGGCTGGTCCTGAGCTCACTTTTGTAGCCCAGGCTGGTCTCGAACTCGCACCGATCCTCCTGCCTCAGCCTCCCGAGTGCTGGGATTACAGGCGTGAGCCACCACGCCCGGCCGTTAATTCCTTTTTGCTCAGTGTGATTTTGTGACCTGTGGCTGACCTCTTTCTGTCCCCACCCCGTCCCTTCCTTTTGTGCTCCATTTGTCTATGAGAGCAACTGTTTGTTTCCGACAATGAGTAGCATATGTGGTATCTGTCTTTCTAGCTGGGTTTATTTTCTAACGATCCCCAGTTCTATCCAAGGTGCTGCAGATGACAGGACTTCACTGTCCATGGCTGAATGATATTTCATCGCATGCGTATCCTACATTTTTCTCATCCATTTACCTGCTGAGGGTCACCTTTTTGAGTCTGTATCTTTGCTATTATACATAGAGCTGCAATTGACATAGGAATGCAGATATCTCTTTGCTATAATCCTCTGTATCCATACCCAATAGGGGATTTACCTGATCATATAGTAGTGAGAATTTTAGATTTTTTAAAAAATGTATTTGGTACAAGATCTACAGGGTTTATAGGGTCTCACTACATAGACTGAACTGGTAGTGACCCTCCTGCCTCAGCTTCCCAAGCGCTGGCATTACAGGCCCCCTCCACCACGCCATCTCAACCGCTATTGCAGCTTGCCTTAGGGGGCGGGGCCTGCACAGCACACCAGGGATCAAACCCCAGTCCCTGCACTCTGCCTAAGCAGGCACTTTAGTCCATTGAGCTATCTGGCTGGCCCTGAAAGTTTTAGATTGTAAGGAACCTCCATACTATTTTTCATAAGGACCATACTAATTTATATTGCCAAAACAGTGTGTAAGCCTTTCCCCCTCTCCACATTCTCACAAGCATTTGTTGTTTTTTTGTTTTTGCTTTGATGATAGCCACTGTGAGTGGAGGTGGCACTGAATTCTGGTTTTGATTTGTCCCACCCTGCTGATTCATGATATTAAGCATTTTTTATATACTTGGCCATTTGTATGTCTTCACTGAGAAAGGCCTACCCTTGCCTGCAATAAATAATCTGATGGGGTACATCAAGTTGTTAGAGTTCTTTATACATTTTGGATACTAATATGCCTTATTGAGGGGCCAGGGAGATAGCTCCATGGCACAAGTGCTTACCTTGCAAGTGCATGGTCATGAGTTCAAATCCCTGTCCTGAAAAAAAAAGGTAAAAAAAAATGCCTTATCAGATGAATAACTTGCAAATATTTTCTCCCATTCTATAGGTTGTCTTTTACCTATGTCAATTGTTTATCTCCTTAAGTTGATTTTTTTATCACAATATGGCAAATCTCAGAGACTGGGTGATGGCTGACCAAAAAGACAGAAATCAAATGTTTAAAAATGTCTACCATTAGCCGGGCGTGGTGGCGCACACCTGTAATCCCAGCACTCGGGAGGCTGAGGCAGGAAGATCGGTGTGAGTTCAAGACCAGCCTGGGCTACAAAAGTGAGCTCAAGGCCAGGCTGAACTGCATAGCAAGACCCTGTCTCAAAAAGACAAAAAAATAAATAAATAAAAAATAAAAAATAAAAATGTCTACCATTCAATAGCAGTATTATTAAGATTTAAATTTACATTCCCTAATTTCTTAGCTTTCCATATTATCACATACTAATGTACTGATTTGATATATAATGGTTTCTCAGCCAATAGATATTCATTTTTGTGTAATGTGAGATACAGATATAATTTCATTCTTTTTCCTATAGATAATCAGGTAAAACAGGGTCTTATACTAAAAAAAATTACCTTTTTTTCTACTAACTTGCTATGTCAAGTTTCAATATTTGTGTGAATATTTTCCCAGGATTTCCCCCTATTAGTTGATCTTTCTCTCCATCAATACGTGCTGTCTCTAAGTGCTGGAGGTACACAACACACATCTGGTAAGCATTTCTCCCACGAAGCAATTTTGCAAGAATGCCTTGAGTATTCTTGGCCCTTTGCTGTCTCAAGAACATTTGACAGTATTTTAATAGCAGGAAAACATTTATTGGGATTGTCATTGCATTGTATAAATAACATTACTTTAGGAGACAGCTAACCTCTTTATTATTGTGCCTCCTTGTCTATGAACACGGTAGATCTCTTTCAAGGATATGTAATTAATTAATGACTTAAAATTTCCTCAATAAAAGTCTCGTGCCCTTTTTGCTTTTTCTAATAATTTGTATTTCTTAGTGGTCTGGGATAAAGAAGGATGAATTGGAATTGTGTGCAGGAAAATCAATGCAGTTTGAAAACAGCTCTAAGCGAAATAAATAAAAACACATGAGCTTAATTGGTGTACAGCTTGCCTCACTGTGAAAAACCAAAGTCTAAATAGCAAAACAAATGAAAGAAAAAGTATTTATATGTAGGAGCTGGGGAGATAGCTTAGTAGAATAAGTGCTTGCCTGTCAAGCACAAGGGCCTGAGTTCAATTCCCAGTCCCGGAAAAAAAAAAAAAAAAAGTACTTATATGCAATAGAGTACTACTCAGCCAAAAAGGAAATAAATTTGATTCATTTATAGGGAAATGAAAGCTCCTTAAGACCATACTATTAAGTGAAATAAATCATATGCACATGCCTAAATAATGAATCATATTTCTTATGTGAGAAACCCAAAAATTAAGAATATTAAAAAGCAAAATAAAAGTCAAGTATTAAGAAAACAGGGATAAAACTTTTGCAAAAGCAATGGAGACCAAGAACTGTAGAAAGAGGAGAGAAAAGGAGCAGGAAAGGCAATTTATTTATTGTTTAATATTTGTTTATTTATTTATTTGGTGCAGGGTCTCATTACACAGCTCGAACTCATAGTGATCCTCCCATCTCAGCCTCCCCAACCTGCCCCAATCTGGGGCTGTCACAGCATGTATTACCTGAGCTATCCCCTGAGCCCAGGAAAGGGAATTAAAAAATTAATAAAGACCTTTCATGTATATTTCATGTACATGTACCAACTCTTAACACTGATATGGTAATAGTTTTACTGCAAATCTGTCAATAAAAATTTATATTTATGTCAATATTGCTTTCAGTTTTTGCTGTCACTTGCTGACATATAAAGACACAGTCATTGGGGCAGAGGAGATAGCTTGGAGATCTCAGCACCTGCTTGGCAAGCACAAGGACCTGGTTTCAATCTCTGGCACCACATGCCATGTGGACCCTGGGCCCCTGGAGGCACTGTGCGGGCCCCAAAACCTGGTGTGGTGGTGCATGCCTGTGATCCCAGCGCTAGGGAGGCTGGGACAGGAGAATCATGAGTCTGAGTGGCTTGGCAAGATGCCGTATCAAATCAATCAGTCAATCAATCAATCAATCAATCAATCCATTTTTTAAATTAAAAATGCAATTATTTTGCATAATTGTATTTTATCTAACAGTATTTTATCTTACTAGGTGGTCTTAAGATAATTTGTTAATAGATTGCTTTGTATCTTCTAAAAGGAATGTTACATCATTTGTGAATTATGTCAGTTACATTTTTTATTTGACCTAATTTTATGGTCTTTTTTTTTTTTTTTTGCAGGATCGAGATTCAAACTCATGACCTTGAACTTGCCAGGCAGGCACTTGTGTCACGGAGCTATCTCCCCAGCCCCTGATTTTACGGTCTTTCTTTAATTTATTAATAATGAAATAGAACAAGTTTTGAGTGCTAAAGTATTATATCACTGGAATAAATTCAACTTGGTCATAATATACTTTTTCATATGCTGCTGAATTTAGTGTGCTAATATTTTGTTTACAATTCTGAATTCCACGTTAATTATGGAAAATGAGCCATAATTTTCTTTCTTGTATTTTCCAACTTGGGTTTAAGTAACATAATTAGACCAGTCTTTTAAAGTGAATTGAATAGTGTTTTCTTTTTTTGTAATTTTCTTAAGAGTTTCTTAAGGGTATTAAATGAAAAAGTCTATTTCTTAGTTGCTGGGTAAAGTTAGCTCATAAAACCTTTTAAGCTTGTTTCCTTTCCATGATGAGATTTTTTCACTACTTAAACTATGTTTTTATTGAGATAATTGTTGATTCACAAGTAGTAGTAAAAATAATACAGCATAACACCATGCAGCTTTCCAGTGGAGAAAACATATAGTTATAAAATCACAGTATAATTACCACAGAGTATCAACATCAGCAATAATTCGCTGGCCTTATTAATATTTCCCCAATTAGAGTTGTACTATTCGGTGTATGTTTGCTTAGTAATGTAAAATTGTGTTACACATGCTCACCATCACAGTTGACTGACAAGAGTGTCATCCATCTGGAAACCCTTTGCACACCCTTTTATAACAACATTTATCTCCCGATTGCCCTTTTTTCTTCTGTCTTTAACCCCTGGAAGCCTCTAACTGCTCTCCACTTCTATAATTCACTTTAACAATGTTTCCTAGATGGGATTATGCAGTATGTACTTGTGGGGATTAGCTTTATTTGACTCAGTATAATTTCCAGGAGTCCGAAGTATTTCATTTAACTTTCTTAACCATTTACTTGTTAGAGGATAGCCAGTCTTTTCGTACTTCTCTAGTATTACAAATGAACATTTTTGTGTGTGAACGTACTTACTATTTTCTGAAAATGCCCCAAAATATAATTGTTGGGTTGCACAGAGTTCTTTTTAAACAAATTGCCACGCTGCCTCCAGAGTAGCTACGCCATTTATAGTATCGTCAGCAACTCAGGAATGACGGAGCTCCTCTGTGTCCTCGCCAGTATTTGCTGGGCCACTGCTTTATATTTAGCCACGCTAACAGGTATGTGGTCGGATCTTATTGCATCTTGCATTTGTGCTTCCAGATGGATAATAATGTGCTCACCTGCCATCTGTTTATCCTCTTCAATTAATGTCTCTAGGTGTTTTGCCTATATTCTCCCTGAGTTACTTGATTTTTTTTTTCTTTTAGTTTTAAGATTTTTGTAGCTAGTTCCACATTGTTAGATGTGCAATTTGAGATTAGTTTCTACTGCTTTATAACACATTTTTTTATCTTTTTCATGTGGTCATTTCCACCAAAAAGTTATGAAATACTATCACTTCTTTTTATAATTTTTTTGGGGGGTGGGGAATCACACTGTTAGTGTCAAGTCTAGCAAATCTTTGCCGAGCTCAAAATGCTGGAGTCACTAACTTCCTAAGAGTGTTTGTCATGAGAGGGTGTTGGACTTTGTTAACAACTATGTCAAGTGATATGATCACATCCATTTTGTTCTTTCTGATGATGGGGGGTTATTTTCAGTCAGTTTAATTATTTTTTCCTGTATTTAGCACAGGGTCTACAGGGCTCACCATGTAGGCTGGACTCATAGTGATTCTCCTGTTTTCAGCCTCCCAAGTGCTGACATTACGGGTGTGCACCACTATGCCCAGTCTCAATTGCCGTTTCAGCAGGCCCCAAGGGTGGGACCAGCACAGCATGCTGGTGATTGAACTCTGGCCACTGCGTTCTGCCTAAGCAGGCACTTTAGTCCGCTGAGCTATCAGGCCAGCCCCCTTGAGTCAATTTTAACAAATTAAATTTTCTAGTTTGCTAAATTCATTCAGGCTTTCAAATGTGCTGTCTTTAGGATGTTTTAAATTGACATATTGCAATGTACATATTTATGTGGTACAATGTGATATTTCTAAACTTCTTTAGGTTTTTTATCTTTTTTATTATTTTGTCACTTTTAATAAGAAATAACGATGTGACTCTTTCAAAATACATTATTAGTACATTCCCAATAATTGATACAATGCATATTGTTGTCCTCACAGCAGTTACACAGAGCACAGGATGTAGACATGGTAAGTTTTCTGACCATTGTTGGTACAAAAAAATTTCTTGTCTTTGAACTAAAAGAAAGTAGCTGTATACATGGTCCAGTGTTCCATAATTGCAGTGGGCTAAACGTGTGCGCAGTAGGCAAATTGGTGTTTTGCCCTTTGTGTGTGTGGCGCTGCTGCTGTTTCTTCGGCTTTCACTTAAGGTGTCTCATGTTGGCTCCATGATTTCCTCAGCGCTCTTTATTTTCCTTGGGAACTTGGAGAATACCTTTCTTTACTCCCCTGCGCTGTACCACCGTCAGGACCACCCAGCTTCAAGCTTCCAGGGATCACGGAAGCTATTAGCGAGAGAGCAGACCTGTGTTTCTCTGTTTGCTTTCTTTTCTTGTTAAAGTCACTATAGAGAGGAATGATTGACAAATAAAAACCTGTAAATACTTAATGTCTAGATCCCGAGTTGGGGAGGATAGGCCGGTGAGACCACTGTGGCCATCAAGTGCGAGTGTGTCCGTCTTCATAGCAGTTACTCAGAGGACAAGGGACAGACATGATATCTTATCTAAACAATATTAGTACAAACCTTTATTCTCAATGAACTAAGACAAAGTGGCTGCATATCTATTCTAACTCTTTTGTATACACATATGTATGTACATATATATATACATATATATTTTTTCTTTTAAAGTTTCTAATACTAGGAGAAAATATCATACCATGTCTTATAAGTAGATTATAAGTCAGAGATACAGTATGAATCATAAAACAAAAAGTAGAATTAAATTCTACTTTTCAGAAAATTAATTAAATATTAACTAAAGTTAAATTGAATATTTCAAAACAATATTCTAAAATTCACATCAAATCATGAGTCCAGCTTAGAGGCCCAAATGTTGTGTATTATATGTACAAATCTGTAATCAATTCGGAGTACTCACATAGTATTTGAATAGGTTAATATATATGAAAACATCAACTAAGAAAAAGTTTCCATGGTAATAAAGAATTACTAAGAATAAAACATAACATAAATGTTAGAATGCCAAATATATGACCAGAATTTCTAACGGTTTGGGGATAGGATATCACACAAAGTTCTAGTATGTCATGGACATGGACAGTGTCCATGATGCTTACTGGTGGCCACGTGTCACTTGTGGGACTGAGCTACTGCTATTTCCTTGATATCCACCCTGTAGACCCAGACAGAATCATGATCCATAAGGTGCAAGAGAAGTCCATTTGTAGAATATGCTGATGGACATATTCTGCTGCAGTATACAAAAGAATAGTTGAAAGACTGCTTTGTATGCCTCTTTTTCTCCTGTGTTTAATTGTTTACCCTATTTTGAGAGTTTTTTCCATTTTCCTTCATGGAATTGTGGTCATTTCAATTCCTCTCTAGAATATCTTTTAGTAGTCTGTGTAGGGTTGGCTTTATCATCATGAAATTCTTTAGCTGTTCTTTGTTCTGGAAGTGTTTCACTTCTCCATTGAACTTGAAAGAGAGTTTTGCAGGGTATAGCAGTCTGGGCTGGAATTTTTTTTTTGCAAGACTTGAAATACTTTGCTCCATGCTCTTCTTGACTTGATGATTTGTAAAGAGAAATCTGCCATTGTTCTAATGAATTTTCCTTTAAACATGATCTGTTTCTTTTCTCTAGCAGCTTTCAGTATACTGTTTGTTCCTGTGCTGAATTTCTGGGATCTTGATTATCATATGTCTGGGTGTGATTTTAGTTGGGTTGATGTTGTTTGGAGTTCTATATGCTTCAGTTCGCTGATTGTCAAATTGTTTCCCCATATTTGAGAATTTTTCTGCTATTACTTCGGTCATATTCTTTTTATATCATTTGTACAGACTCCTTCTTTCTCACTGATGCTTATTAATCTTATGTTGTTCATCTTTGCATCATCTTGCAGATGTTGAATTATTTTTTCTTGCATCCTAACTGCTTTTAAGAGACTTTTCTTGCCTCTTCACTAGCTGCAATGGTGTCTTTAAGGTCTGAAAGTCTATTTTCACTGTCATTGAAATGGTTTTACCAGCTTGTGATTGAAGTTTTAAATTCCTGTATAGTACTTCAAAACTGCTTCATACATTCTGTTACTTTCCTATATTGCTCTTTCAGTGATTCCATCATTTTTCTACTCTCCTCTATTTTTTTATCAGTGTCTTCTTTAGAAGCATTTAGTATTTCTTTTATTATAGTTATTATTTCTTTTTTACTTCAGAAATTACTTCCGATCTGATATCCTCTATACATTTCTGTAGCTGTTTCTTTACTTTGGATGCTATTATTTCAGAGATTTAGGTGTGTGATTTCCAATTTTTTCTATGCTATTATCTCCTGTATTTGTTCTGGGAGGGCTCGGGGCCTGAGACTGCATTTTGCTCCTTCTCTTTGTCATTTTGTATAACCCTGCCTTCTGACTTTTGGTGTAGAACTTTGGTAGAATTCTTACCTTAGCACCAGATCTGGATCTTCCAAGTTCAAACTCATCCAGGTGGGTGTGGCTTGGGTCTGGCTGCTGAGCTGCACTTCTCCCTGCTGCAGCCCTTGGAGGTGAACCTGCTGTGCCACTCTGGCAAGACGTTCTGCTCCTGGATCAGTTGGGTGGGTCTTGGCTCTAGTCTCTCTGCAGGGAGTTCTGTGGCAGTTTTCCACACTGGGCCTGTATGATGGATGAAGTTCTACTCATATGCTGGGCTTTGTTGCTGAGTCGAATGAGTTTCTGGTGGGCCCTGGGTGGTCTCACTCACATGCCAGGCCTGGTTTCTGGATTTAATGATTTTCTCATGGGCCCTGAGTGATCTCACTCACCTAGAAAGCATGCTTAAGATGTATCCTCTTAAAATTGCTAAGTAATCCCCTAATTTAGGTTCCATGTGTCTGTGAGACCATGCAGCACTTGGGTTCCTAGGGCTTACTTCACTTAGCAGAATGCTCTCTAGAGCCATGTGTAATGTCACAACTGGCACAATTTTCTTCCTTCTTAGGGATGAATAACAATATTCTGTTGTACACATACACACGTCATCTCTGTATCTTGGCTACTGTGAAAGCACTATACGTGAGAAGTTTTTATTTCAGATTTCAGTTCCTTTAGTTCTACACCACCGAGCAGAATTAGATCCCATGTTCTACTTCTTTGAGGAATCTTCATAGGTTTTCTACAATGGCTTTATCCACCTCCACTTCCATTCACAGTATAAGAGAGATCCTTTTAGCCACTCTCTTAATCACATTTGTCCTCTTTTATTTTGTTTTGTGCTATAGCCATCTGAACAGATCCTGTTTCATTGCTTTATCCCTGGTGATTGGCACCTTTACATATAGCTACCAGCCACTTGTGTGTCTTTTTTTGGAGAAATACCTATCTAGATCACGTGCCCCATTTTTTTCTCTTATCCTTTTTAAATTAGTACATGTTTGGGTACATCACGAATACATTCATTGTGGGTATGTGGTCCATGTAAATAGCATACCCACACCCCTGTCTTAATTCTTTCCATTTGCCAATCTCGAAGCTTTCTGCTATATTAGCTATTCAATGTCATCCATGGCCCTTTTTATGTTACAATTCATTCCTTTCGTATTTAATTTGCTCAGAGACTTTTTTCTTTTAGGGAAGGGTCTACAGGGTGTTCAGGGTCTCGCTACTAGATCTGACTCACAGTGATCCACCTGTTTACAGCCTCCCAAGAGGTGGGATTACAGGCGCATGCCGCCTTGCCCAGTCTCAGTGGCTGTACCAGCACACCCTGGGGGTGGGGCCTGCATAGAAGGCCCAGGGATTGAACCTCCCCGCTCCTCGCCCCTGTGCTTCCTTGCAGGCGCTTTAATCTGCTGAGTTACGTGGCTAGCACTATGTATGTTTAATTGACAGATGATAATAGTTATATTGCTTAATGCGATATTTCAATACAGGCATGCAACATATAATGATTAGATCAGGATAACTGGCACGTCTGTTACTGCAAACACTTGTAATTTCTTTATAGTGCTGACAATCAAAGTCCTCTTTACCAGCTATTTTTGACAAAGATGATTGATTATTGTTAGTTACATTTACTCTACTATGCTACAAAGAACATTAGGAGTTTCTGTGGCAAAGAAGCAGCCTGGAGGGTTCTAAGCATTTCACTATACTCACTCCTACCCAACTCTCCTCTACACCTTACCTCACTCTTAACCTTCTTCAGCCTCAGGGAACCACTATTACACTGTATTACTATGAAATCAATTTTTTTTTTTTGTCTTTTTGAGACAAGGTCTCGCTATGCAGTTGAGGCTGGCCTTGAGCGCAATTTTGTAGCTCAGGCTGGTCTCGAACTCGCACCAATCCTCCTGCCTCAGCCTCCCGAGTGCTAGGATTACAGGCGTGCGCCACCACGCCCGGCTTGAAATCAATTTTTTAGCCTTCATATATCAGCGAGACCATGCAGCATCTGCTTCTGTACCTGACGCGTTGAGCCTTTTTATTGCTAAAGATGTTGGACTTTGTCAAATGCTTCCTCTACATCTATTGAGATGAGTGTATTTTTTTTTTAATTTTTAATTTTTTGTTTCAGAACTTTTGTTTACTTATTTTTATGGCCGGCTCAGCCTGCCCTGAGGGCAGGGCTGGCGCAGCATATGGTGCCAGGGATTGAACCGCGGTCCCTGCAGCCTCCCAAGCTTTCCTAAGCAGGCGCTTTAGACCATGAGCCATCCTGCCGGGCCCCGAGGGTATGGTTTTTACCTTTCACTTTGTTAAGATGGAGTGTGGCATTTACTGATCTGCCTATGCTGGCTTGTCTTTGCTCCTTGGATGAAAACCCATTTGCGTATGGGATCATTTTAGCATGATGCTGAATTTATTTTATTAATATTTTGTTGAAGATTTTTGTATCTCTGTATTCATAAGAAGTAATGACCTGTAATATATTAGCCTATGTATTTTTCTCCTAATAACGTCTTTAATTACTAAGTAGAATACCTGGGTTTAATCCCCAAATAATGGAGTCTGCTTCAAGACTGTCCATTTAATTTTTCTCTCTAAGCATAAGGTTTCCTGCCTCCCTCGCCTCTTTTATTTCTAGCTGTTCTTTTCTTTCGCTTCTCTTCCTGGCCTCACCCAAGCCCCAGGTACCACCTTAGCATTATGGATGCAGCGCTAGTAAAAGTAGCTCACTCGCTCGCGCATCAGAGTGGGTTCCACAAAAAAGTGCATGGACGAGGGGCGCATCCCGCGCAGGGAAGGGGGAGGGGCAGAGAAAGCGGGCGAGGACTCCCAGCGGCCGGCTCTGACACAGATGCTGCCACAAACTCTTTACAGACACAACTGTGTCAGGGAAAATAATGACAAGGCCAGGAGGACTGTGACCTGGTGGGGTGGGGTGGGGTGGGGAAGAGCTCAGACAAAAAGCCGCGCCAGAAACAGAAGATGTGCATTCTAAAACCACAAAAATTCTGCTCTGGCTACTGCTTTCTCGTCCTGGGGGTGGGGGATGGGTGCTGGAGCAAAGTGATGCAGATACCGAGTTTCTGGATCAAGCACACTCGTGGAAAATTTAAAAAGGAATAAAATCGAGGAATTCAATAAATAAAATATCAATTGCAATATTGAACCTTGTTATGATTTAAGAAACAAACAAACGGTCAAATGGGCACAGAGTAAAAACTGAAGTGTTGGAATGGTAAAGATAGAGAAATAAGCGACAAATACGTCGGACCCTGACGCGTGGAGCTCAGATGGGAGGATAAATTGGCACATATTTCCTGGTGAATTTGGCAGTCGGGCTTTTTTTCCCCAAAAGAAGTCCATAGTCACGTTAGCACACCATGTCTACCTATAATTTATTTGGAAGAAAAAGCATAATTTTTAGGAAAGAAGTAACGCCCTGGAAGTTAAATATAGCATTTATATAGAACATCTGTAAATTCTTCCACAGTGAAAACACATTGATTAGTTGTAGTGTTGCGTGCCCTTTGCAGATTTACCCAGGGATTTAAGAATGGTGTGCTGTTAAATATTTAAGGATATGGAAAATACACTATTAATTTACAAAATTACTATGCATTACAGTGTTCACTATACTTAGCAAAATGACTAGAGAGGTGTGTTCTGAAATGAAAATAAAACCTGTAAGCCCTTCTCTGCCTTCGCGGTCCTCTCCTGCTCTCCCCCTCGCGCTGATCTTAGTGGAGGCCACTGAGGTCCTGTCAAATTCCGGATCCTGTTCAAAGCCAGGCACGCAGATCCCCTTGCTTGCTTCCTATCGCCCCCATGTGGTAAGACTGGGAAACTGACTCCAGGCCCGCCCGGACTGTAAGCTTACTCACCACTGTTGAGGCCTCCTGCACCACGCAGGAAGCCCGGCAACGGCAGGTCCCAGGGACAGAAATTGCGCTTGGGGAAACAGCGGACACGGCTGCCCTTCTGCAGGTGGGGAGGTTCCTACTGTCTACACCGCAAGGGATGGAGGGGGCATTTGATCAAATCAATTATTTAAAGGTATAAGAAAATGAAGTAGTTGAACAAGCAAAGGCGTTGAGGGTGGGATTTTCTACCCAATTTTTTTTGTAGCTTCTTTTAGCCAGAGGCAGCGAAAATTGGCTGAAAACATGTTATCTTTTTTCTGCACCTATTTTTTTTCCTTATTCATAGTGGTGCTATTCTTATCAGCATCACAACTTTCTCTACTTGGGTATTGTACTTGCATGACCTGCAAGCCTTTCCTGGCTTCAGCTACTTTCACACAGAAAATGCCTCGTCCAAGGGAACACTGCACTCCTCTTTACTTGGAGGCAAAACTATGCACTCAAAGGACTGTTTCCTTGCACCCAAATACCCTGTTTGGGGCACGGACACGCGCTGCAACTCGAAAGGCTGAGAAATCTATGCAAATACAAGCAAACGATGCTGAAGCCCTCTGGAACGAGCAGTCGAGAACATTTATTGAGTATAATATCAGTGGATCAATACCTGATACATAGCAAGGTGTCTGAACAATACCAACATTGTTAATAATAAATCACAAATATTTTTGGAGCGTAGTGTGCTTTGAGCATCAAATCTGATCACTGACAGAATGGTCACATTCAGAACTGATGCTATCTAGCTTTTGGTGGTATATCTCCATGCTTTGGACGGGGAAAGGCTTTTTTAGGACATGAAGTGACAAAAAAAAAAAATAGTGTGACGTTTACTGTTGCATCTGGGCAGGTGGCATCAGTTACAACAGTAAAAAGCAGAAGGCTCAAAGATGTGAGCAGAGGACAGTTACAGTACCAAGTGCAAAAAGAACACTGAATTGGTGTTCATGCACAGGTTGTCAGTTTGGGGCTTCAAAGGAGGAGCAAAGACCAAAGTTAGACTCTGGTGATGTTCTAGATTCAAGCACAAAACCCATGAAGTGGGCAAAGTGCGAGTGTCATGCTATCTGACAGAGACTAGAAGTGCTGGGGCTTCTACTTAGGCGATCAAAACCAATGATTCCCACATGCTGCAGTCCAGGTGTGGTGGGGCATGCCTGTAACCCTAGGGCTGGCTGGCAAGGCTGAAAACAGGAGGATCACCATGAGTCTGAGTTGCCTAGTGAGACCCTGTACCACATACATAAAATAGAAAAAGCAAAACAAAAACAAACAAAAAACCCCAATGATTTGTGGATAGGCTGCATAATTTAAACATCCAGGAAATAAGTCGTACCTCTTTTGGGGTCCTTCTAGTGTACCTGCTGACAATTAGTAAATGATAAAGAATTATCAAATGGGACTTTATTTGATATAATAGCAAGCTGCATATACACTTTCAAGTTTAAAAGCAAAATAATTTGCAACTCTATATAAGTTTTTTAACTCTTCCAATTTTTTTTTCAATGCATGATAGATGCACATGGAAATACTCAGGCTGGAGAAAATTCTTGGTAGACAGCTTGGGTAAATGTGCAGGCCAGGAGCAAAAGCCACTAGAGACAAAAGTGGAGAAAGGCAGTGCAATCGCTTTGCATTCGTGAGGTTCATGACTGAAATGCATGGAGAGTAAGAGGAAGGTAAATTCAGCCTGGAAATGTCTGAGGATGCCCTGAAATGGTAAGTTGTTTGCACAAATGAAATGAGATCTCCTCCAGCTCCCTAGTCTTTGGCAAAGTCTCCAGTACAAGCACTGTAGGGGAGGACTGCTCTGAGCGTAAAGAAAAAGGCTGAACTTGCGATCTGGCTCACTACGTAGTAATCAGGTCAGCGTCGGGATACTGGAAAAATACTTATGTGCCACAGGGTGCTCGAAGCCTTTTACATACTGCAACACATTTAAGTGTATCATAGTAATTTACTTAACAATGTTGAATGCAAATCTGGGTGTGATGATATTCATTTCTGTAAGTTAGGAAACAGAAGCACAGGGAGGTTAATTTGTCCATGGCAGCAGCAAGAGGCACCTAGGCACACTGGTAAACATGGCGTGGAAATTACCTAGAAACTGAATACATTCAGTAGAACAGGAATGTATAGTTGGTGAACAAATGGCAGATACGGGCTGTTCTAGAAATTTGCGAAATTTCTTTTTCTCTTTTATTGTGTGCAGGGTCTCAGTATACAGCTTGGACTCCCAGTGATCCTTCCATTGGCAGCCTTCCCAGTGCTGGGATTACAGGCGTGTGCCACTACGCTCCGACGCAGTCACTGGCTCAGCATGCCCGGGGGCAGGGATGGTGGCACGTAGTGTGGGGAGGTGAACCCTGGCTCCTGAGCTTGCCTAAGCAGGCACTTAGTCTGCTGAGCTATCTCGCCAGCCCTGCAGAAGTGGCACTTTAAATCAGTCTTCACTCTATTGCAAAGGGTGGGATTGCCCCAGATCATTCGTCCACTTTCCTTCTCTGTTGCATTCACACACGCATCTCCACATATGAACATAATGATTTTGGGTTAATTGCCACCCAGAAGTTCACCAATGTTAGTCATGTTTGTGTTACCAACGTAAGGCCTGAGGCAATCAACCAATAGAGAGAGAAGTCTTGTTCAGCTAATGGTTCAGGAGGGTCCAGTCTAACATTGGACACATCCATTGTTTGGGGGCTTTGGTAAACTACCAGGTGGCAAAAGTAAGCAGCACACGAGGGGCCAAACCACCCACAAGATGAGCCAGGCAGCATGGACAGACAGGACCAATGAGGCCCTGTCACGATGTGGACATGAGCCCACAAGGGCTTCCAAATCTCCCACTAGGCCACACCACTTCCCAGAACTGCTATCTGACAGGACCGATGAGGCCCTGTCATGATGTGATCATGAGCCCACAAGGACTTCCAAATCTCCCACTAGGCCACACCACTTCCCAGACTGCTATCTGGAGGACCAAGCCCTGAACACAATGATCACTGGGCTAATATCCATAGTTAAACAATCCCACCCATAGTTCTAGTTCTAACCATCCTCCTCTTACAAAGTTCCGGCTGAGGCTACTTGGATGGTTTCCATGGTTACACACTTAGGTTTTTTATTTAGTCCATACCTCAGAGAGCCTCTTGCTCTCTGCCATGTGTGAGCCTGCTTTTTAAAGCCCTCATTACTCCTACCAGATGGTAGCCATGTTTAGAAAGCAACCTCACAGACAAGGCCTAAACTGAAAAAGAGCTGTAGAACACCTGAAGTCTTGGCAGCCAATGTCCAGTCAGTCATCCCTGCCTCACTTCCCCACCAAGCTTTCCTGCCCCGTGTCATTTGCCTTCCCTCTCCTGCCTAAGAGAAGTACAGACTCTTCCTGACAGACCTTGTACTCTGGGCTTCCAAGAAGAAACCATTACTGAGAAAAAGGAGAGGCAGAATTTGGGTACACTTATACTTTAGCTCTAGTTTTGCCTCTCTGAAGATCTGACCAAGTGGCCTTCTTAGTGGGTGTACATGTATAGAAACATTTTTTTCTTTCTGGGAAAAAAAGTACACATTTAGAAGTAGCCAGCTGGACTCAGTTTAGGTGATCCCAGTTTGGTTGGCAACACCCAATACAAGATGATCGGAAGCCAGTCAAACATATGCCTTCTTCTCTCCAACAGACCTGATTAGGGTGTTGACCTTGACCACATCACTGTCATAGCGCTTCTTTATAGCTTGCCTAATTTGGTGCTTATTGGCTCTGACATCCACAGTGAACATGAGTGTGCTGCTGTCCTCGATCGTTTTCGTGGCTGACTCTGTGGTTCGGGGAACCTGATGATGGCCTAGTGGGCAAGCTTGTTTCTCCTGGGGGCGCTCTTCCAAGGGTGTCTGGGCTGCATCCAGAGCCACAGTGTCTTAGGATGGTGGAAGGTGGGTGACATTCGTATCTTCTTCTTTTTGTGGTTATGGATACCTTTCAGAGTGGCCTTCTTGGCCTTCAGAGCTTTGGCTTTGGTTTCAGCTTTGGGAGGGGCACGGGCTTCCTTCTTCACCTTTAGTGCCATCTTCTAAACATTTTCTATAAGCGCTCACACATACACATATTCCTTACGTGGGCCACAGCTGAGATGTGAGACAGAGCCAATATGGCTAAAATAAGCAACTATAAAATGGTTATACAGATTTAATACAATCCCAATCAAAATATCAATAACACTTCTTAGAGAACTGGAGAAAGCAATCCTAAAATTAACATGGAACCGAAAGGCAAACGCAATTCTAGGCAACAAGAGAAAGTCAGGGGACAACACAAGCCCAGTCTTCCAGTTGTGCTACAAACCTACAACCATTAGAATAGCATAGCGTTGGCAGGAAAACAAACTTGTGGATCTGTGGAACAGAACAGAAGACACAGACACAACTCCAAGCATGCTCAGTTATGTGGTTTTTACCAAAGGGACCAAGTTTCCCTGGAGGAAAGGAAGCCTCCCTAGCAAAGGGTGCTGGGAAAACTGCTATTTAACGCTGTAGTGGTTGATACAATGTGTCAACTTGGCCGAATGACTCAGCGGCCTGGTTCCCTGGTTCCTCTGGGGTACAGTTGGTTCCTCCACGAAGCATGACCAGGGCCTGCCTAGGATATGATTGGCTTTCTCCCTAGAGCGGGATCAAGGGCCATCCTGGGGTATGATTGGTTCCACCCTAGGGTGCAATGGGCCCACGTCAGAATGACTGCGCACAAAAAGACTTTTTAAAGAGTTGAAGACGGAGTCAACACTTCACTTCGTCGGAGAAGCTTCAATCTTCACATTCGGCCTGGACTGCATTGTCTGGCTTGCAGCACAGACTCTTCTGCCTCCAGCTTGGATCTTTCGCCATCCGTCGCAGACTCTTCAGCGTCCATTACAGACACTTCGGTCTTCCATCGCAGACCCATCAGCCGATGGATAGAGACTTACACGGAGTGCTGCCATGAAGTCCAGGCCGCGGGATTGAATTCTTCAGCCTGGAGCGTGCAGACGCCCTGTGCGCGCTTTCTCATCTGACTCTGTGGCTGACTACTATAAGCCAATCCTATAATTCCTCATAGATTATATATTTTGTGTTAATATCCATTCCTTGTATTATATCTATTCTGTTCCTCTAAGTAAAACCCTGACCAGTGCAAACGCCAAAAGTTGAACCAAGACCTGTGTCTCTCACCATACACTAAACTGAGATCATCACATATCAAAGATCTGAACACTAGAACAGAAGCAATCTGTTGGAAGATAAAACAGGTCAAACTCTCAAGGACATAGGGATAGGCAAAGAATTTCTGGAGGAAAAAAAAATCCCAGCTGTGCAAGAAATAATACCAAGAAGAGTCAACAGACGGGATCATATTAAACCATAAAGCTTATGCACAGCAAAGGAAACCGTCAGCAAATGGACGGTTGGAAACCATTGAATGGAAAAGTATTTTTCCAGCCCCTTCTTAGCCAGAGGACTAGCATCTAGAACCTACAACTTCAAAAGCATTAGTCTCTCCTCCATAATGACCTGATGAAAAAATAGGCACTTGATTTTGCAGCCTGCATCAGTCATTCACGAATGCATGGTAAAGTTCCCCAGGACAACAGCCTCATGGCTCTGCAGCATAGCTCACGCCTTTCCCCTTCCTGAGCACAACATCCTCCGCTCACAAGATGAATTCCTAGGAGCACTGACCACTGCCCTTTTGTGCCCCCACGGCATGTCCTAAGGTCTCAAAAGGCCCACAGTGTCAATTGCACTTCCTGGTTCATACACCTGCTCAGCCCTACAGCCTGAGAGCTCTCTGTGAGCATGGGATGCTGGTTTTTCTGTGGTTCTGATACCTGGCTCAGTGGCCCACCAGTTAGTGGACAGAGAACGCAGTCATGCGTAGCTTAACAACGCTGATATATTCTGAAAAATGTACCATTCGGCAGCTTCATTATTATGCAAACTCTACTTACACAAACCTAGATGCTCCAATTCTAGCTACTCACTCCTCATAGCCTCTTTGTTTTCTTGTTTCGGAACTTTCCATTTGTTTGTTTGTTTATTTTTATGGCCGGCTCAGCCTGCCCTGAGGGCAGGGCTGGTAAAGCATGTGGTGCCGGGGATCGAACCACAGTCCCTGCAGCCGCCTAAGCTTTCCTAAGCAGGCGCTTTAGACCACTGAGCCATCCTGCTGGGCCCTTCCTCATAGCCTCTTGAGGCTCTCAGATGACTGGGAAAAAAAAAAAAAAAAAAAAGACGTGTGAGTCTGCTGCCGACATATCTACTTCAGTTATTTTAAAAATGTAAGTGGGAGTGTATTACGGTGGTTGATACATTGTGTCAACTTGAGATGTCCGACGCGTGGCTGGACCCACTGGGTGATTCCACGCCCTGTGGACTGGGGACCACAGCCTAGGGCAGGGATGGCCTAGCGGCTCAGCACAGAAGGGGTATGCACAGGGCCTGAGGAAGCCTTGTGCACGCCACACTTTCTCGGAGTTTGGCCTTTGCTGTGCTGCTCTGCGGCCGGCCATGCCACTTCAGAGGAGCTTGGTCTTTGCAGCTGTGCCCCTTTGGAGGAGCTGGGATCTTCGCTGTGGAGCTCTAGTCTTGGCAGTCAGCTCGGAAGGAAGGGAGGGAGGCCTGACAGACACCGCCACTGCTGCTCCTTCCTCTGCTCTCCGCTGTTCTCTGCGGCCATGAACTGCTGCCTTCTGTGCTGGCGCCGGAGCCAACCAAGTATGGACTGAAATCTCTACTAACTGTGAGCTAAACAAATCTTTCCTTCCTTCATTTTGGGTGTTGGGTATTTTGTCACAGCGACAAGTAAAAAGTAACTGAGACATATACACTAAAATAAATAGTTAAAAATACAGTACAGACATAAATCAGCAACAGTCCTTTATTAACATTGTCAGGTGCTAGGTGCTGTGCACGAGTGTGGGTGCTATGCTGGCACAGCTGGCAGGGCTTTGTTTATGGCAGCTCCACTGCCGTCGGGAGGGGCATACGCGCTGCAGCGATACAACAGCACCAGGAAGCTTTCGCCCCGCGACAGTCTTCCGAGACTACTGTCCTACCACTATCGTAGCCCATCGCTCACCGAAACACTGCGCTACAAGACGACAGACGGAAAAAGTGTGCAACTCTCTGGCCTTCCCAACAAAAGCCGTGGTTCTTCCCCAGACTTCCCTTTTGGGGAGCCATGGATGTCACCTGTTTTTCCCTATCTCAGCAACAAGACAACAACATCATGAGTGCTGCTCGGTCTCTCAGTCATCTCTTCCCAAACTGGAAAAACCTCCGGGAGAAATTAGCACCAAATCCTACACCACACCTGGAGTCCTTTCTTCTCTACGTTCTCAGCTTGATAATTCTTCTCTGTTTTAGCACATCTTTAAGCCTCCAAGCCAAGCTGTGGAAATAAGTTTTACCTAATCTTCTCATTTTCTCAGAGTTTGATTGGAATTACCTCATCTCTCTGTCGATAGTGGAAATCTTGTAATCCTTTTAGTTGGCGATGTCTGCCAATTCTACCACGAATTCCTTGCCAGGAAGGATTATGTATTGCTCGTGGTGGTGGCGTGACACCCTGTTCCACAGCTGGCGCTTTTGTAAGTGTTGACATCTGCTAGGGTTCTTGCTTTCAGGTATGGACCTGATCTGATCTGGGGTGATTTTAAGCTGCTCACACCATCTGGTGAGGTCAAAGGGCTCACCACAGAGACTAGGAATGCAGGGGCCAACTGAGTTCTACAGATGGTCTAAGGGCACACATGGTACAGCTGCTGTAACCACAGATACTGCAGTTAATGCCACCTATGCCACCAAAGCAAGATCGTGGGCACCAATTGGCATGACTTGGATATAGATGGCCCCACAAAGCCTCATATGCACAAAGGTAGGGCTTTGGGAAGGTGACTGGAGGTGTGCAATACTGAGTTAGTGTGGTGATGAGATTATGGGTGTGTGTTATGGCTTGCATCTAAGTGTCCCCCAAAAGCCTCATGCAGTCACTGGGATGGCTTCTAGAGTTTGTGATTAATTCAGGAAACAATGCCTGGATTGTGGGTGCGAGCACTGCACCTGCTCTGGGGTGGATAGCCTGAATGCAGTACAAGGAGAGGGGCTTGCTAGCTGCCGCAGCCACGGCTTCTCCCTTTGCTCTGTTGTTTTCTGCCGCCACAGACTGCTGCCCTGGGCCCCGTGCCACTCTTCCTTGGAGCCAGCTGAATATGGACTGAAACCTCCACAAACTGTGAGCTAAATAAAGCTTTGCTTCTTCAGTTTTGGGTGCCAGGTATTTTGTCCCCGCAATGAGAAAAAAATAACGGACAGCGGATGTGGCGCTGGGAAGTCTGGTGAGAAGAGGTGGTCTCTGCGGGTGTGGCCTAGTGGCTGCATAGCCCCCGCCCTTGACAGCTTGGTGCTCCTGCCGGGCATGCCAGCGACTGTTTCTTCTGTGCCGTGCTTCTTTGCCATGTCACCCTGCCTAGGAGCCAGGCAACTATGGACTGAAACCTCCACAAACTGTGAGCTGAAGCAACACTTTCCTCCTTTAACTTGTGGGTGTTGGGCATTTTGTCCCTGCGATGAGTAACTAACTCTGGGATGCCAGCTCTGTTCCTGGGTAGAACAGAGGCACTCCCGCTAAGCAGAAGAGCTATCAAGGCAAGGATGGAAACAAGGAAGAACAGAGAAACCTGGGTAAGGGAGAGAAGGATGAGGGCTCGAGAAATTTTGGAGCATCATTTTGTGAAGAATTCATAATAAAATTCAAATTCATAATTGTTGTACTCCTAACAATTTAAAAGGTTGAATGCTGTATAGAATATGTTATTCCCAGCTTCATCCCAAAGTGATTCACTGTATTTCCAAATATACAGGCGGTAAAAAGGAACAAAAAGATCCCAGAAGACGGCTTCCACTGTGACTGCTTCCTTCCTTGCCCTAGCATTCCCTGAGCAACAGGCCCACACTCCACCCAGTACATCTTTCTTTTCCAGAGTTCCTGTTCTTTCTGAGCCTTTCAGATTCCTTTATATATATATATATATATAATAGGGAACAGTCTACAGGGTGCTCAGGGTCTCACTACTAGATTGGACTCATGATGATCCACCTGTTTACAGCCTCCCAAGAGCTGGGATTAGAGGCACACACCACCACACCCAGTCTCAACTGCCATCTCAGTGTGCCCTGGGGGCATGGCTGGCACAGTATCTGATTTATTTCATGCAACACTGTAGCCTCAAGATCAATCCATTTTCCCACGCATGACTCAGATTTGTCCTTCCTTGCGGCTGGGGGGGCACTCCCTTGTGTATCCCACATTTTCTCTGTCCTTTCATCTGTTGACATAATATAGATTTCCAGATTTAGCTACCGAGAGTTGTGCTAGCAGCATGATTATGCATTGTCACTGTAAACTACTGCCTTTAACTCTTCTGGGAAGATACCCGGAAGAAGTATAGCTGGGTCAAATGGAAATTCTATTTTTAGTTTTCTGAGGAATCTCCGTATTGATTCCCATAGTACTTGTGCTCATCTCCATCCCCACCAACGCTGTAGAAGGGTGGCTTTCTCTCCAACCTCACCAGCATTTGCTGTTTTTGGGTCCCTGATGGTACCTGGTCCTTGATCATCCCTTCTTCCTGGAGGTACCCTGACTCCCTGGTTGTTCTGGGTTGCCTTTCCCTGATGGTCGAAGAGGACAAACATCTTTTTCCATCTACTTTACTGGCCATTTGTATTTCTTTTCAGAAAAGTCTGTTCATCTTCATTGTCCGTTTTGCTGAGTGGGTCTCCTGTTTACCAGGCTCTAACTTTTTCTTTAAGTAGTCTAGACACTGGTCCTCAGTTTGCAGCGCAGCTGGCCAATCGTTGTCCCGCTCTGTAGGTCGCTGCTTCTCCTTTCTTCCTTTGCTGTACAGGTTTGCTATTTAATATAACGCGTTTTGTTGATTCTTGATGTAATTTCTCGGTGTAAAGTCTTTGACAATGCCTCTGTCTTTTAGACTTTTACCTACTTTATCCTCCTGCAGATACTGGTTTTTATTTAATATCTAGGTATTTGGTCCTTTTTTTAGTACAGAAAAAAATACAAAAGAAAGAAAATTAAAGACACCACGCATTCCTCCTGGGGCGCTCTAGCTGAGCTTCTGCCACAGGCCTCGCCACGTCACCTGGTCTGCCTTGCTCAGCTTTCTGCGCTCTCCGTTTGTAGTTCTGCCCCAGTTCTGCCCAGCCTCTCTCAGGTCCTTCAGTGGTCCTCTGTAGTCAGGTGAGAAGGGGCAACGCTGCCCCAGTGGCCTTTTCCTGTCTGTTCCTTCTGGGTTAAAGCAGTATTGTGCTTGCTGGGCTTCAGTCTGACTTGCGGTTTTAGTGATCTTTAGAAGCCAGCACGCAGAAGCCCCCGCAGACTCTGACTCAGAGCCTACCTGCAGTGACCTTGCAGCCTAGTTTTTCGGTTTCAGAGGACCTCTTTCCAGCCCATGATTTCAGTGCAGCAGAAGGCAGCCCACTGGCTTTTAGTGAGTGGTGGGAAGAACGCAGTCTGGAGAGCCCGGTGGCATTTGGCGTGCAGGTGACTGGAGACCACTTATGCAGGTGCAGAGCTCGGCAGTGTGTAAGGAGATGGCGGGAGAACAGCTCATCCAATCTTCTCCAGCCCCAGCTCCAACAGACCACAGCCACTGCAAGCTCCTGCGGTGCTGTCTCACACGTCTCTCGACCTGGTTAGCACAACTGGGTTCTCTTTTTCCATCCCTATGGCTCTCTGGCTCTAACTCAGGCACTGCCCTCTGAGCAGTCCTCTAGTGAGCATTTGCTTGTGCTCTGATCTGGAAAGGCTCTCTCACAAATGTCTTGCTCACTGGGCACTCTCTGCCAGCAGGGAGAATGAGGCCAGGTGGACACTGGTAGTATAAAATAATGGGATTCCTAATCGGTCCATGCACATAATCTTTTAATTACTTTCATCTCCATTACCACCTCTTGTTCCCACTCCAAGCCTCGATCTCCTTCTCTGTTACTAAAGACTACTTTTAGTCTGTCCTCACTTTTGTCACTGCATTTATTTTCAGATTTTTCATATAGGAGAAAGCATGTAACATTTAGCTTTCTGAGATTATTTTGCTTAACATGATTATCTTCTATCCAGTTTTTTTTTTTCTTTGCAAATGGCATGATTTTGATTTTCTAAACAGAATTATTTATTTATTTATTTAATAATAGGGAACTGAACGCAGCTTTTACTGCTGACTACCGAGGAGAACTGCTGCCTGGGATACTGCTGTAGCTTGGGGAGACACCAGAAGATTGCATTTCTGACTGACTACACTAAAACTTTCCGTGGGGTTGCGGTGACATCACAGCGAAGTGTATGAATGCACTCTGACACCTAAGGAAGTGTTCGTGAAATCAACAGATTTGCTAAAGATGTGGGGACTGAAAGAAAAAAAAAAGCTGCGGTTGAGATGGCCAACAACTTCAACAAGGGTGTGGATCAGGAGCACCAAGGAGCTCCTAGAGTTGCTTCCTGAGAAACTAGGGCATACTTGTCACTACTAGAGCAGTAGCAGGCAGCAGTGGGAGGGGAGAGCTGCAGGAGAAAAGCGCTCCCGAGAGCGTTCATTGAGAAGTCTACCAGAAGGTTTTCAAAGCCTCAAAATACTCATTGAAGAGCCAGAGTTGTAACCCGGGCACAACACCCGCTTCGTAAGCTCAAGGTCCTGAGTATAAACAAAAAATCCTTATCAAGGGCTGGTGAGGTAGCCCAGTGGACTAAGCACCTGCTTAGGCAAGCACTGGGATTGGGGCTTAATCCCCGGTACCACAAGCTATGCAGACCCCGCCCTGGGCATGCCGAGCTGGCCACTGTGGTGGTGCATGCTTGGAACCCCAGTGCAGGGAGGCTACAAACAGGAGGATTACTGTGAGCCCAACTGTGTAGTAAGACCCTGTATCAAATACATTAAAAAAATACTCATCAAAATTTTTGAAAACATAGGTCACTTAGTAAAGTTTTCAGTAATAGGTACAAGTGTTCACGATGTATTATGTACTTCCAGGCAAAGCTATTATGAAAAGGAAATCCATCAAGCAAGGTGCCAGGGACATGTTGGCATAGAGAACAACACCTGCGCCAGAAGAACCTCAGGTGGGTTCCGACGAGGATTCCAGAAAAGGACACTGTTATCAGGGGAGATGCCCGCGCCATATGCCCTGGTGCTGCTGAAGACCTGCCAGTGGAACAAATGCAGGAGGGAAGACAGCGACACTGATGCCCCTGGTCCTGCACAGACACTTTAATGGGTTGTTTGCATACAAATACCAGGGACTGCACTCAGGACCTTGCACTTGCCAGGCGGGTGCTTACGCCACTGAGATATCTGCATCTTAATCGTTGGTTTTTTAATGTATTTGGTGCAGGGTCTCACTATGCAGCTCAGACTTGGAGCGATCTTCCTGCTTTCAGCCTCCCCAGTGCTGGGATGACAGACATGCACCACCACACCTGGTCTCTGTGGCCAGCTCAGTGCCCCTGGGGCGGATGCGGCACAGGGCAGAGCCCCAGTCTCCGTCTTGGCTAAGCAGGTGCCTACTCTGCTGAACTACCTCCCCAGCCCTGCATCTTAATTTTTAACAAAAAGTCTAAAAAACAGAAATATAAGGCTGCAAGGATAGCCCAGTAATGGAGTCCTTAGCTGCTATGTGTGAGGCTCAAGATCACAAACTATAAAAGGCAGAAAATAAGAAATCTAAAAATATGAAATTTATAGTATACAAAGTAAATATTTTCATAAACTTATTTGTTTTAAACTGTTGTTGCAAAAGTCAAAGCATTTAAAAAACACTAAAAAGTTTATCAGCAAAAATGTTGCAGTAAGCTAATTTACCACTGAAGAAAGTTCAGTTTCTTATGAACTTGGTCAAGCTGAGGAGTACAGTGGCTTTCAAGTTCATGTTAGTTAGCTAAATCTTGCAAGCAACTCAAATGCCCGATTGAGGAACGGAGAAAGGTATGGTATTTTTACGCAATGAAGTACTGTTCTGCTACAAAAAAGGTTAAATATAAGGCTTTTATTGGTAAAGGGATGCAACTAGAGACCATACTCTTACATGAAATAAATCAGATCCCCATGTGCAAATACAGCATTGTCCCCTTAGGATAAGAACCTGAAAGAGCAAGTCTGAAGGGTGCAACAGATCTGTGAAAAGGGACTGAGCCTGTTCAAAACAAAGGAATTCACTGGGACGAGGACAGGAGCGGCACTGGGGGTGAGATATATCTATGTGTGTAAGCAGGATGGTTTGGATAACATACTGTGCATTTCTCCTGGTCTATGGAAAGAAGCGGTTAATGCTTAATTTTGTTAGTTTGCATCTTGCCTTCTTCAGTTTTCCTATTTTTCTTATTGTACAGATAAGAAACCAGCATCCTAAGAAGCGGACAATCATAAAGCCCAGGGCCAGTTGTAGTCGGTTACTTGCGGATTCCAATAAGATGAGATTCAAGGAGGCAGATAACAGCTTATCTGGATGGATCGTTGATAGTTGTCTCCTCCCTTGTTTGGAATATTAACGGTTGTTTCCTGCTTGGAATCTTTTCAATTAACATTTGTGTTAACCTAGTGTTAGGTTAAATGGTAAAAGATACAGTGACTTGTAGTCTGTGTTCATTAAGTAATTATGCACATTCCTTAGCCTGTCTTCTAGTACTCAATAAAAGTGAGATACCTCTGTGGATGGGGTGCACTTTGAGAGAGAGCAGTCTCAGTGAGACTTCTGAGCTACATTGGCTGGGTCTTCTCATCATTTCTTTTGGCACAGACTCACAACATACAATATCTTACAACTTTTTTCTTCCTTTTTCCAATTTCACATGCATATGGTAATGCATATGGTAGTCTGAAAAGAGCAATATGTAATATGACAAACACTATCAAATTCTTATTATTTTGTTTGGTAAAGTTCTATATCATTTCTAATTTTTCTTTTATATTATTATTTTTTATTCTCTTGAAAAAAAGCCTGTTAGTGTATAGCAATGTCCTAGACCAGTGAAGATGACAATGACACAAACAGCCCATCATGACACATGTGTCACAGGCTCGCCACCACCGCCCTGAACCTTCACATTCCCTCGCCACGCATACACTCACCTGCAAGCTCCAGCCCTGCAAATCCCACCCATAATTCCCCCAAATTGGACCACTTTAAAAAATCTTTTTATGTCACAGTTTTGTATACCTTTTCTATGGTTAGTCAGCATCCTAATGCCAAGGGAATACCACAGGCCACAGCCGTCCACAGTATCTGCTTTGCTAACGCGCTACCAGGTTTGCGGGCCAGGTGTGCAGCAGGCTCTGCCGCACTAATGTGTAAGTACAGCCTCTGCCCTTCACACAGCGACACACCGCTGAGGATGTCCCTAGGGTGCTTGGCAACACAGGGTGGCCAGGTGGTGCTACTTTTTGACCTAATGAGATTTCCATTAGTATTTCTTGGAAGGGAAGTTTATTAGCAATAATTCCTATCACTTTTTGTCTATTTCAAAATTCTTTACTTCTGAAAGAAAATCTTGGTTTCTTGGTGACATTTTCTTTCTTTCTCTTTTTTTTTTTTTTTTTTTTTTTTTTTTTTTTTTTTTTTTTTTTTTTTTTTTTTTTTTTTTTTTTTTTTTTTTTTTTTTTTTTTTTTTTTTTTTTTTTTTTTTTTTTTTTTTTTTTTTTTGCGGGACCGGGGTTCAAACTCATGGCCTTGCACTTGCCAGGCAGGCACTTGTGCCACAGAGCAATCTCCCCAGCCCTGGTTGGTGATATTTTCTTTCATTACTTTGAACATCTCGTCCTATGGTCCTCTGGTCTCCATTGTACTTAAGGAAAAATTAGCTATTCATCTTATTGTAAATTTCTTGTTGTTTTCAAGAACTTTCTCTTAGCCATTTTCTTTCCATATCTTAGCTATGGTTGTCTGTCGGTGTGGCTCTTTTTGCATTCATCATATTTGAAAAACGTTGAGCTTCACTGATATTTAGATTAACTGCCACCAATTTGGGTGACAATTTACTGCCATTACTGCTTTTAGCTGGCCCCTCTCTCCTTTTCTTCCTTTTTAAAAAAGATGTACTTAACAAAAATGAAACAAAAAGTATCTAGCAATTCAAATAATTCACAAATGAAGTTATCTCTGCCTTAAATCAAATTCTAAGTAAGGGCTCCTCTACCTACACTGTCATTGTACTTCATTTTTGGGGGAGGGTTGGAACATCTTTTAAAAGTTATATGAAAAAGTTGCTCACAAGAGTATCCCTTACTAATCCAGAGCTCTCAAAAGACTATCTTCAACCAGAAAAAGTGTAAAAATTACTGATTACACAAAAATATATTCAAAGTTCCTTATACATATTTTTAGCTAATTTAAATCTTCCTAGAATGGAACACAGAAAAAATGATTACAGTAAAATCTGATGCCATCCACAGTTAGAGAAAAAAAATTTGAAAACTGGTATATTATTGTTCATCAAATGCCATGGTCCTTAGACACACAACAGAGCACCATCTGGGCCTCCAGAAATCACAAGGATGATACTTGTCCCATGTCATTACATGGCACAATTGAAATGACATTCTACTCATTAAGAAATAAGTCCAGTATCAAGCAAGTACATTTCTTTCTTTTCAAGGATGGAGTGAAATGGCAGGGAAGAAATAGTCCCAGCAGGGCTCCTTCATTAATATAAGATGAATGTTATGAAAACCATAATAGAACAAATTTTATTGAATTAGCTTACGAATGAGACCCAGTAATAATCTGGGTACTCCTGACATCCTAAAGAACAAACCAAGGTAAAATGCAAAACCCAAAGAGATCATTGTGTTGAATAAATAGCTACAGATGGAAGCTGGTTGCAGTTTTGTGCAGAAGCTATTATTTCTTGAATATTTTCATGTTCTTTTCTCCTTCTTCTTACTCTAGGCAAGTGGATTTGATGCATTTAATTATGATGCCTGGCTTTCCTGAGAGTTTTTCCCCATTAATTTTTATTTTTCAGGTTGCATATTCTCAATCAATCTTAGTTACTCAATCTTTTGTTCTGTCAGCTGAAAACTACTGCTGTGTCTCACTGGCAGAATTTTCATTTTGGTCCTTGACTATTCAGCTTTAGAATTTGTTTCTCTTTATAATAAAAAAATTCTCTATTTGATAAATGATTCATCATATCTTCCTTTAATTCTTTTCATACAGTAAGTTCCTGGTTTATTAGTGTTCAAGTTGCAAACTTTTGGATATGAATGGACCTTGCATTTGTTTTTACTAATGCTTTACACTGTATTTTTGCATCAGAGGTATTTACCACTCACTTTGTCAGACTTACTAATGAAACCAACTTATCTTCTCCTAGGATGAAACATATTTCTAAGTAGAGGACAGATTTATGTTCACTAAATAACTCACTAGGATTTTATTGGGTTTGTGATGAATGTATGGGTCAACCAGATTGTAAAGAATTTTAAATCAGAAAATATTGAGCCTTCCTTCCTATGAACGTTGACTCTCTTCCCATCCACAAACATTGAATCCCTTGGCTCTTTCTTGATTACCTTCATCAAAGGTGTGCAGACTTCCTCACACAGATCTTGTACTTGATTTTTTTAGACCTACACAAAAGGATTTTTGTTCTAATGCCGACTTATTTTATTCCATTTCAATTCTTTCTTCCTAGTATGTAGGAAAGTAAATGCTTTTTATATAATCAACCTATGTACTGCAGTGATTTATAATTGCTGATTTGTTCCAGTGTGATTTTCTATAGAGACGATCATGTTACATGTGAATAGTATGTGTTTTTTTTTCCCCTTATCTATGCATCTTTTATTTTGTCTTAGATTACCTGGGAATTTCTTCATTATCACATAACAGTATGAAAGGGAAAATCCAGATCTTACAGAGGCATCCAAATACTCTCCCTTAAGGAATTGAGGAAGTTACTCTTTATTTTTATAATCATAAATCGGTATTGGAATCTGTCTAATGCTTTTTCTATTTCTACTGATACTCTTATTTAGTTCCTGTTGATGTAGTATTGTTTTCTTGAATGTTGCACTAGCCTTACAGACCTGGAATCTCATTTAAAAATGGTGCATAATTATACCCTATTGGATATTATTTGCTAATTTTTGTTGAGGATTTTTCCATCTACATTCATGAGATGTTGGCCTAATTCTCCATTCTTACATCTGAGTCGGCTTTTGAATCAGGAAGTATTTCATCACTTCTATCTTCTGGAACAAGTAGTGGAGAACTGCCATAATTTCATCTTTAAGTGTCAGGCAGATTTCAGTGAATTTGTTTGGGTCTGGTGCTGTTTTGAAAGGCTAATGATTGATTGAATTTAATAAATAAGGGTCTATTCAGATGATTTCCTCTTGTGTTAAGTTTTGGTAGATATTACTTTTTAAATAATTTTGTGTAAATAATCAAATTTACAGATATAGCATTGTTCTTAATACTTCATTATCTTTTTAATGATCCCTTTTGTATAATACTAGTACTTTTTGTACTCTTAATTTGGCTAGTTTTATCAACCTGATTGATATTCTCAAGGAGATAGTTTTTGGCTTGAGTTTCTCTACTGATGTTCTGCTTATATCTATACTGATTTGTTTTTTGTTTTTTTCGTTTCTTGGAATTTGACCTTTTTCTAGTTTTCCTAAGCTAGAAGCTTAATCGTCTAGAATTTTTTCCTTTTTATTCTACATTTCAATTCTATAAACATCCTTCAAAGAACCTTTCATTGAATGAAATTTGATAAACTGTATTTCAATTTTATTTTTTTCTGTGCAATACTGGTAATTGAACACTGGTTCATTACACTGAACTGTATCTCCAGGTCTATTTACAGCTTTTAATGTTTAAATTTTGAGACGAGCTCTTGTAAGTTACTGAGCTGCCCAGGAGGGCTCGAACTTGCACTCTTCCTGTCGCAGCCTTCAAGAGTACCAGGAATACAGGTGTGCACCATCATGCCTGGCCTAAAAAAAGTATTTTAAATATTTCTTTATAGACTTCTTTGACCACGTGTGATTCAGAAGCATCTTGTTACTCTTCAAGTATTTGGGGATTTTCTATTTTTCTGTTATTGGTGTGCTCCTTCATTGTTGGGCACAGGCATTAAAAATTCTTTCTGTAGAGACAATGAGATAGCTCAGCAGACCACGGTTCCATCCCTGGCACCACATGCTGTGCCAACCCTGCTCCCAAGACAGGCCGAACCAGCCACAGAAACGGGGCATAGTGGTACATGCCTGTAATCCCAGCGCTGGGGAGGCTGAAAAAATCCTGGATTACTATGAATCCGTGCTCTGTAGTGACACCCTGAAGCAACCTCCCCCCAAAAAAATTTTTTGTAGAATGGACCCCTTCTCATGGTGTGCTCCTCTGCTCCTCTGCTTTGTTTAGAATGAACAGTGACCTCAGCTGTCATTGGTGCTTTTTCTTTCTCCTTTGTCTTTTTTCCCCTCGTCAACATGTTCACTTCACTAATGATTCAATAAAAGGATTCTGGATTTGTTAAGTTTGTATCTTTAGAATTTTAATTTTTCTCCTAGTTCTCTGCCTCGATTATCCATTTATTCTTGCACTGTTGCACCTAATTTCCTCGAGAGCTCTTGTGACATTAATTTTAAATTCCCAGGCTGATAATTCTAACATTTAACAGAGGAGTGGAGTTTCGATGCTTATCTCTTCAGACTTTTTTGGTTCACTCTTGGACGTGACACATTGCACAAAGAGAACTGCCAGGAGCCAGACCCTTCCCAGGTGGTAATCGGAGAAAGGAGCATTTAGGTCTTTAGGCCTCTAGCGAGAGCGAGCCCATGAACTTCGGACTTCTACCTCCACTTTACTTCTCAGCCATTCTCCGTCCCTCAACCCTCACTTGGGTCAAACTGAAAGACTGCAGTGATCTGGACCTCAATATTTCTCTTCTCCCAGTTGGTCAAGTGAAATTCAAAGTGATTAAGCTCTAGCAAAACTTTAAGACTGTCTGGAGTGCTGAAGCTAGAAAATGATCTTATGTGGGAGGACAGGATGAAGCCTCCTCGCCTAAAGGGGTCGAGCTACCTCAGTCTAGAGAAAAACATTCTGCTGAACATTCTGTGCTTTTAATAGCTAGGCAACCGTGTGTCTGGCCACTTTGTAAAGGTATGAACAAAGGCCCTTACTGTTGTTGTGTGGAGTCGTTGCCCATCAGGCTTAGTCCACCACCTGACCTCAGCTATCACCTTTTGTCTGTATTTGCTGAATCCTCTGGCTGTTTTCTTCCGGGGAACACCAAGAGACCAACAGATTCCTACAGAAGACCAGTATTTTCTGAAAGAAAACCAAATTCCAAATTCTCTGGGCCTAATTCAAAATGGCTATTTCTCCTGCTGCTACCAAAATCAAGCAGTTTTGTTTTTTGGGGTTTTTTTTTTTTGCTTCTTCTCATGTTCACCATGAAACTGTGGTGGGACTCAGGGGTTCAGCTTCCTCTCAAGGCCTGGCCTCTCAGGTTTTTCTTCAGTTGGTCCATGCTCAGTTTGCAGCAGTTAGTTGATGCATGTCCGACACTGGATGTGCCCATTGGTTTGGGCACATCCTGCAGGTAACTGCAATGTCTGCGGTTTTCAGGTTGCTGGTTTTTCCTGTGACCTCAATTCTTGGACTAAAGAAGAGCTGAACCTTTTTGCTTTACTAGCAATGGAGTTACAGTTTCAAGATTCTCAAATGTCAAACAGGAAACCAGAAATAGCTCATGCTGCACTTGAAGAAAGTGATGATTTTCCAGGGTGCCTTTGTCATTTATCGCGATGCCAGCTATATGCCAGAGATCTGGTTTCTCCGCATCCTGGTCAGCACCTAGTACTGCCACTATCTCTGAATTTCAGTGTGTGTTTGGTACCGGAAATTGAACCCAGGGTCCTTCATGGGAAGGCAAATGTTCACTACTGAACTACATCCCCAGCTTTTTTAAGATGGGTCATCTATGCTGGCCTCAAACTTGCAATTCTCTCCTGTGTTATTTTACTGAGTACCTGGGATTATAGGTTTGTACCACCACATCCTTTCTTAGATGTTCCATGAGGTATTTAGTAATATATATGTTTTTAAATTCTTGTAAAAAAATATTGATATAGGGTCTTGCCATGCAGTTTAGACTCCAAGCGTTCCTCCTGTCTCATCCTCCCCAGTGCTGGGACCACAGGCATGGACCATCACAGCTGATTTTGGCAGCCAGCAAGGCATGCAGTACCAGGAATCCAATGTGGGTCCTTGTACTTGCCAGGCAGGCACTTAAGACTACTGAGCTATCTTCCCAGCTGAGTAATATTTCTTTTTTTTTTTCTTTTTTTGAGAGAGGGTCTCGCTATGCAGTTCAGGCTGGCCTTGAGCTCACTGTTCTAGCCCAGGCTGGTCTCAAACTCGCACCAATCCTCCTGCCTCAGCCTCCCAAGTGCTGGGAATAGAGGCGTGTGCCACCATGCCCGGCTCCAGCTGAGCAATATTTCAATGACGTCCAATTTAACATTTCTCTAATGGCTAGTGATACCAAACATTCTTTTCATGTACTGCCATCCATTTAATCCTTTTTAGTAAGTATCTGGTTTTTGCCCATTAAGGATTTTTCAAAGCTGTTACTGTAGTTTTGTATGTATTCTAGACATGTCATTTTCTAACACCTACTCTCAATCTGTACGTCTTTCATCATTTAAAAAGTCTTTAAGGAAAAGTTGATTTTGGTAAGATCAATTTGTTAAGTTTTGCTTTTACGAACACTTTGAAAGAAATGTTTAATATGAACTATTAGGTTTGGAAGTGTTGCTCCAAAAAGTTTTTACAGTTAAATCTATGTTCCACTTTGAGTTACTTTTTTTTTTTTTAGTGAAAGTGAGGTTTGGATGAATCAAACAATAACTTTATTTTCCCCAATAAAACCTGGTCTTTCAGACAATTAAGTTTTATGAATCAGTTCTATCATATATTATCACAAGATAATCAGTTTACTCTTTATTGAAGTAACTTTTGACTGGGGTAAAAGTGGGCCAGATTTATTTCTTTGACAATTGTAGTGCATTTATTTGAGACATTAGGTATTTAAGAATCAAGCATAGCCAGGCGTGGTGGCTCACGCCTGTAATCCCAGCACTCGGGAGGCTGAGGCAGGAGGACTGGTGCGAGTTCA
>PVJA010001856.1:37143-74992 GCA_004027025.1 Myocastor coypus
AAAAAAAAAAAAAAAAAAAAAAAAAAAAAAAAAAAAAAAAAAAAAAAAAAAAAAAAAAAAAAAAAAAAAAAAAAAAAAAAAAAAAAAAAAAAAAAAAAAAAAAAAAAAAAAAAAAAAAAAAAAAAAAAAAAAAAAAAAAAAAAAAAAAAAAAGAATCAAGCATAAAAATATCAGAAGGTAGGGGCTGAAGCCTGTCCAGAAGAGTGCAGAGGAGAAAATTAGTTCAAACAATAATAATAATAATGATGATGATAATAACAATACAAAAACAACTTTTTTCTTTCACTACAGATCAGGTCATGCAGAGCCTAAAATTCAAAGCAAAATCAACCAACCAAACAATAAGCTAGTATGAATTTATATGCAAATTATGCTAAAGTACACAGCATACCTTAAAGCTTTTTCCACTTAGCACTTATCTCTGAATTACCCTAACAATCTGCTGTGTCGGCTTACAGTTACTACTTTATTATCTTCGGCTTAACAGGGAATTATATAATTTAACATTTTTAACACAGAATGCTGTCATTTCCTCAACACTGATAATATTTAAACGTGGCATCCACATACCCACCAGCTGATGCTTTAGTCTGATTAGCATACTGTGTTACACATTAGCATGCTGTGATACCTATTAGCATACTATTATACACATTAGCATACTGTGATATACAAATAATACCAAGATTAGACAGTGATCAGGATTACTGTCCTACAAAGTTTGGCATGAAATCACTGTTCAATTTTACTGTCAGAATCTGAACGTAAGCCTACTATTTTTATTAGAAATCAGAATGAAATAGCAAAATGTTGTACTAGTGGCTGCTGGGAATGATACGCGACATACTTTGATGGCAGGACTCACGTTTGTGTTGAAATTGTTTTATGTTGCTTATGCTATTACTTTCACTTGCAAGTGGACTAGCGGGGAAATACAAAGACCTACACACCTACACACTTAATATTTCAAAATCAAGTTTATTGTCCATCAGCTTACTCATAACCAGCCAGCCTTCCACAGACCTAAAATTTTATGTCCAGTATGTCCTGCACCAATATGTTCTGTTGATTAGATTTTTTTAAAATAAAAACATGGGCATAGTCAGGTGGTCTTAGTCTTAAGGATTTCTGGATTTCGTCCTTGAAGTAGGTCAGGATCTTCCCAAGGCCTTGGGCCTCTAATATTCTTCCAGTCTTCAAAAGCAGAGTCCTTTATTTTCTACAGAACCACAAAAGTTAAAAGTACACATTAGTGTAGGAGCCTGTGGCTTTGATTAGGAAATCGTTGAATGAATGAAAAGAATCCAAGAAGCCCTCAAACAGAACTGTAGTGCACACATATCCTGTAAACCAAACACACTCGCTGAAAAATAAATCCTATTTCTTAAAATTTAAAGCTTTTATTTGCCACTGTTGGTAATGACTTTCACCCATGGTGATAACATTACTAATACAGAAAATGTCAACATGCTTCATTTTTTGAGAGCATAGAGAAAGGTAGGAAGCTGGTAAAACCAGGGTAAATCTGAAGGAATTAGCATAATACTTACTAAAAAGGTTAGCATGCGTGATGGTAGAAAATGAGAAGCAAAGAACAGAGCTAGAGACCTAGTTTTCTGCAGGAAGAGACGGATGGTTTGTCTTGTGCCTAAGAAAGGAGCCTGTGCTTTCAACACGGGCAGTATCATTGTGTACAGTCAAAACTCATTTCAGCTACAATTTTGATCCATTTTACTTTCACTTAGCCCGAAGAGTCTTTCAAGCACAGAAAGATAGGATAGAAACCAAGAACCAAAGTGTTTCTTCTCCCTTGTACTGATCATTGTTTGGAAAGGACTCTTGTACATCTGCTGCTTTGACTGTGCTGGAAAAATTGAGTAAATTAAAAAAAAAAAAAAGAGGCTCACAGAATATGGAATAACATATGCAAAGATGAGAAACATGGCCTGAGTTCACTTTGACATTTCAGAACTAAGCATTATGGCTTTACTAATTAGCCATGTAAGCTTTAGCACTTATTTAGGCCATGTAGGTGTTAATTCTCTCATAACTAATAATGAAAAGACAGGCACAAATGTTTAATATGGCTTCTTTGGTGCTCCGATTCCAGGGATTCTTTAACAGCTACAAGGAAAATCTCCCAAATACATCCTGCATGGCATCATTACTGGTACAGTTCTTACATATCCTCAAGGAGTAAGTTGTACTTTTTGACAAATAGGGAAGTAGTGGATGAAAACAGTGAAGACACTGAATTAAACATATACAAAGGAACAAAATTTTATTAATTTAGCATAGAGGATAAAGTAGTTTCAAGTGTGGTTATGAAACAACCAAAAGATTTTAACATAGTAACGCCATTCACCAATAAACAGGATGTACGTGCTAGAGAACTAACCTCGATCCTAGGCGGGCAAGGGCGCTAGACAAGGTCACGCAGAAATGTCTGATCTTTAGAGACCGTTATGGTTTAGATCCCAAGTGTCTCTCCCAAACTCCCCTGTGGAGGATGATTAGATTATGGGTGCTGTACTCATCAGCTGACTCATCCACTGCCAGGCGCAGCTGCTGAATGTGCTGTTAGTGGTGAGGTGCGTAAGGAGGGGTAGCACTGGGGGTGCAACCTGGAAGGGTGCATGCCCGCCCCTGACTCCTTCCCTGTCTCTGCTTCCTGCCTACCACGCGACAAGCAGCTTTCCTCTGCCCAGGCCCCTCTGCTAGGCCACCTGTGCCTCTGAGCCAGTGATCGTGGGCCAAAGTACACCTGTCTTCCAGTCAGGAGTGGCGTCGGGTCCCAGGGATGGAAAGATGATTCAGCCAGGTTCTGGATGACAGGTTCTCATAGAGATTCTGTAATCTAGAATCTCACATGTGTGCAGGGCAGACACGCAAGATCTACCAATTGCTAGCTAACTGCCATTACAGTAAGTGTGGACTGGATTCAAGAAATGGCGAAGTGATGTCAGGAAAATTGGCCCTTGAGCCCTGCCAGAGCAGAGGCCTTTCCTTCGTATCAGATACCAACACACCACTAACGCTGCTCTTTAGGAGTAGGGGTTATGCTTGAGAACAATAGCTCATAGGCTGAAGAATGAGCAGAACAGCAAGTTATAGCAGTCAAGGACACACCACGACAAAACCAAGTTCAAAATGATCAGCAATAACTTAACTGTCAGGTAAAATGAAGATCAACACTTCCTTTACAGCAACTGCTAAAATGTATTATTCGTCATGTCCAACTTGCAATAAAAAAATGGTCGGACATACAAATAGGAAAATGATGCGGTGAAAAAAGTGAACTAAGTATAAGTGGAGAACACTTGTATTTCTTATGTATTACGTACTGTATTCGCAGCGCATCCTGTGATGCAGTGTACAATACAATATGCTATTCAGCTTTTTGATTCTGGGAATCGGACTGGCCAAAAATGATACCTTGTTATAATTTCAGCATTCCTATCTTGATGAGTATCTCTTTATGTTTCAGAGTATTACCTGCTTTCCTCTAAACTGCTCGTACGTTCTGTCCGCATCCCCACTGACCTACTGATCTCTGGACCTCCTTCTTCATACTTAAAGCTAATTAGCCATGTAAGATATATTTGGAGGATTTCTCACTTACTTGGTGACACAGATTTTAGGCTGAACTTTTGGATTTTTAATGTACAAACACATTTTCACTTTTATAGCTTCTGGGTTCTGTATCATATTTAAGTAGGCTTCTCTGACTTAGCATTATTTTTAAAACTCTGCATTTTCTTCCTCAGTACACTTAGCGTTTCGCTTAATTTTAGATTCTTGCTTCATGTGGAGTTTATTTATTCATGGTATATATGAATCCGCCCTCATTTTCTTTTCAAATGACTCTACACAGGCTAAGCATCCTTAAAAAATCTGAAACTTGAGTGCTGACACAATGCTCACGAATTTCAGACTTTGGGCCAGATAGAGTAGCTCAGAAGGAAACGGAGCTTGGGTGAGGCCAGGGGTTTAGTCCTCAGTACCACAAAACAATAACAACAACAACAACAAAAATTTTGGGTAATATTTTAGGCTTTCAGATTATGGATTCTTAACTGGTAAAGTCTATCTGAAAAACTCCAAAATCTAAAGCACTTCTGGTACCAAGTAGTTCACACAAGAGACATTTAATCTGTATACTATCAATACCATATATTTAAAACAACTAATTTTTCTGTGATACTGCTTTATCTTAAAGCAGAAAGAACCAGTCATAACCAGTGAGACTACTACAAAACACAGGCTATTAACATCATACCTCATATTCCGACTCTAAAGATACTTTATTCATTTTCAGCTTTTTTTCCAACTCAGGATCAATCTGCAGAAAAGAAAGAGGAACTGTAAGTTGCTTAAATTCAATTTTTTTTTTTACTTTAAAAGTTATAGAAGTGGGGCTGGGGAGATAACTCTGTGGCACACGTGCCTGCCTAGCAAGTGCAAGGCCCTGAGTTTCAACCCCGGTTCTAAAAAAAAAAAGAAGTTACAGAAGGGATGGATGGGCTGGCATGGCCAACTTGAATCCCACGGCCAGTGTTATGGCATCTATCTAGAGATGCCCTGAAGCCTATGTGCTCACAGGCATGAGTTTTGGGAGTTGAGTGATCTCGGGTATGTAACGCTGCATTAATTCATTGGTTAGTGCAGCATTTTGCTGAGTGTGGATGCTGAACTTAAAAGGGAAGACAGACCCACTCTGGGTGCAGGTCACCCTGGGTACAGGTGGCACCAACCACCAGGCTCGTAGCCTGGATGAAATAAGGGAAAGGAAAAAGTGCTTGCTGCCTCCTGCCCGCCACGCCATGACCCGTTTCTGTTACGTCCCACCACTCCCCACTCCCCTCCCCCTGCCAGGGTGCCCTGCCTTGGAATCAGCTATGAGCCGAAACCTCTGCAAATTAAAACAAAACTTTCATCATTTAACTTGTGGGTGTTTCAGTATTTTGTCCCAGCAATGGGACAATAATGAGGAAAGAGTTTGGATCAAGGAGCAGTCACTGTTGTGAAGCTGCCCGGCTGCATGGTCCAGAAGCTTCTGGAATGCTTGCCTTGCTGGCACTTGGCCTGGCTTTGGTTCCTTTCCTTTGTACTCCCCTGGTTCTACCTTTTGGAATGGGAATGTTTAGCCTGTGCTATGGAATGTTAGGAGTGTTTAACTTTCTTTTCGTTTTTACTGGGGCTTGCAGTTAAGTGTCTTCTTTAAATCTCAGCAGAATCTGGACTCAGACTTTCAGCAATGCTGACACTGATGGGCCAAGAGTATCTCTTACAGACAGACTACAATTTGCACAGGGATGCACAGGACTCTTTCAAGGAGCCAAGGGCCAAATGTCATGGCTTCTATCTAGACACTCCCAAAGCCTCATGTGGGGTCAGGCTTTTCCGAGGTGGCTCAACTTAAGAGTCTGTGCCAGATTCATGGTTCAGTGCTGGCATTAAGAGTCTCAGTGCTGCAAGCACCCTAGAGTGGGTGGCCCGCACACAGCACAAGGGGCCTCACTGCTGCCTGCCCGCCACACCGTCACCTGTTTCTTCTCTGTTATGCTCCTCTGCCATGCTGCCTGGCCTTGTACCCAGGTGACTAGGGACTAAAACCTGTACAAACTCGAGCTAAAATACATCTGTCCTCCTTTAACTTGTGAGCGCTGCCTATTTTGTCCCAGCAACATGGAAGCAACTGGCGTCAAATCTCCGCTTCAGTCAGACAAAAGTAACTAAGGTTCTACCACCAGCACTGCAAATAAAAGCAGCCAGCATCTCCCTAACAATTATTATGTGTCAAGCACTCCGACATACATTATCTTGTTTAGTCATCTACTTGTTTATTATCTCTATTATGGCATGTGAGCTAAACAGAACATAACGTGTTTGGACAACCTGTCAAAGAGGTAGAACATGACTTCGAGCCTTGGCCTGCTCTGACTTAAGAGATCACATTATTAACCAACCTGAATTATCCTGTATAGCAGTAACACTAACGATGCTAATAAATACAGTATCACACTTAAACACTAAAAGAGTACCTTCCACAGATCAGCAATAAAGAAAACCCTATGAAAGAAGATATTGCACAGTGGTACATAGGAGCTGATGCCATGTTACCTTTTATGGCAAAGTCTTTAGGAAAAAAATGTGATTGCTAAAACAAATAACAACACATTAAATGGCACACTGGCTAGCAAGTGACTGAATGGAGTAAAGCACAAAGTAAGCTAGAAGTATAACCTGAAGACTCCACCGCAGTGACTTAAGAGATGCAAATCACATGAAAGGCAAGATGTGCAGTGAAAGCTAGACCCCAAAGCTCGAACAAGCATCTATGTGTGGCTCCAAAACTAGGTCAGTGCTAATGTTGTGTGAGCACGGGCGTTCATTAGAACAAAACCTCTACCTAAGACACGATTCCACTGTATAATTTTTTAGTGGGGGAGAGGTGGGTACTAGGGATCAAACTCAGGTCATTGCACTTGCCAGGCAGGCCCTTATGTCACCGAGCTATCTCCCCAAGCCCACTGCATGACTTTTTGACTATCTTCCTGTCTTTCTTCTTTGTACAAAATAAAAGTGTCAAACAATATTAAAGTAACTTACAGAACAAAACAAAATCCTAGTACCTGTAATCCTTGACAGATTAAGAGATCAAGACTCACTAGGGGGAGCTTCCACAAGGGTTAAAAGTTACAGAGAAGCCCATTTTCCCCCACCGAGGGTGCACCTAACAAACCTGGCACAGACACAGAGTCAGAACCAAGACTATAAGACAGAAAGAAAGAAAGAAAGAAAGAAAGAAAGAAAGAAAGAAAGAAAGAAAGAAAGAAGAAAGAAAAGAAAAGAAGTAAATGTCACGGGCTGGCCAGATAGCTCAGCAGACTAAAGCATCTGCTTAGGCAGAGTGCAGTGGCCAGAGTTTGATCCTGGGCATGCTGTGCTGGCCCTGTCCCCACCTCTGGGCACTTTGAGACGGTGACCGAGACTGGGCAAGGTGGCACATGCCAATAATCCCAGTGCTTGGGAGGCTGAGAACAGGAGAGTCACTAAGTATGGTCTGTGTAGTGAGACCCTGTACTAAATACAGTAAAATACAAATAAATAAATAGAAGACAAATAGATGGATGCTCCCTAGAGTCAGAGAACCAGCATACAGGGCTACGATGAAAAATATTGAGATTAAAGGATATATAACAAAGAATCGCCCTCAAAGCAGTTCCTAAATTGCATGTAAGACAAGAATATATAGGGGCCGGGGAGATAGCTCAATAGAATAAGTGCTTGCTTGGCAAGCACAAGATCCTCAGTTCAATCCTGGTACCACCAAAAAAAAAAAAAAGTTGATTTTTTTTTTTTTTTTTTTTTTGCAGGACCAGGGTTTGAACTCACAACCTTGCACTTGCCAGGCAGGCACTTGTGCTATGGAGCTATCTCCCCAGCCCTGAAAAAAAAAAAAAGAAACAAAAAGAACACACATACAGATGGCTGAAAACCATTCCTGAAAGGTACAGCTAAGTTTCTAGGAGTGAGTGACATCCTAGAAATAAGGCAGCAGAGACAATTACTTTTCACTTAGCTGTACCAAGCCATGACCAGTTCACCTCCAAACATTAAGGGGATGAGCTGCTCACTCTACATGCCCAGGGAAGCATAAGAAAAAGCATGTTCTGGGCCCAGCAGGATGGCTCAGTGGTCTAAAGTGCCTGCTTAGGAAAGCTTGGGTGGCTTCAGGGACCGCGGTTCGATCCCCGGCACCACATGCTGTGCCAGCCCTCAGGGCAGGCTGAGCTGGCCATAAAAATGAATAAATAAACAAACAAAAGTTCTGAAACAAGAAAAAAATAATAATAAAATAAAATGCTTTTTAAAAAAAGGAAAAAGCATGTTCTTCCTGGAGAAAAACAGCGCCATCTCTCACCTCAGCAATTTACGGTGTCCAATGTTTAACCTAAATAAAGTTAGGAAACCTGTTCAAAAACAAAATTAGTCAAAATGCCAAGAGAAAAAGTTTAAGACTATATAATAACATAATAGGTATATATGTGAAGAAAAATGGATAAAATTAAAGCATGAAAACCTTAGAATACACAATAAAAAAGTTAAATGTACAGTTCAGTAGTAAAAAAAAAAAAATAGTACATCATAAAGTCAAAAGGTGCCTTTAGTAATAGACTGAATATAGGGGTCAGGAAGATAGCTCAGTAGAACAAGTACTTGCCTGGCAAGCACAAGTTCCTGAGTTCAATTCCTGGTACCACCAAATAAAAAAAAGTAATAATCTGAACATAGCAAAAAGATAGCTTTAATACCAGGGGATAAAAAATATAAAATATAAAAATTAAGATAGAAAAAAGTTTTCTCTTTGCAGAGGTGGCGTGGTAGCCAAGCGAGATGCAGCTAGGAGCTGAGGCAGGGCAGGCATTTCGGAAACTTCACCTCTTGTCTGACCGCTTACTGGTTGAAAGGTGCGCAGGGTAAACTGTCACCAAGGGAGGCAAGATGCTTCCAGAAGAGTCTCATGGCAAAGTGCTGCAGGCACTGTGGCAGCTGTGGGGCCTGGTTCTCAGGGAAAGGGTAGAGCGATCCAACCAGTTAGTGTGAAAGTTGGAGGTAAAGTTCTTCTTCCAGAATATGGAGGCACCAAAGTAGCTCTAGACGACAGGGACTATTTCTTATTCAGAGATGGTGACATTCTTGGAAAACACAGAATGAAGAAAATCACTGTCGAGATGGCCTCACACAGCGCTGCCCATTCCGCTGGGGTTCTGCCAGCTTTCACCATGTACACAGTTTCATGTCTCTTTTATAATACACTGATGATATCTAGACCTAATGACATTCATTCTCTAAAGTTTAGTTTCACTGTACTGGTGTGAATACTTCCAAATAAAGTTATGCAAATGAGAGGGAAAAAAAAGAATGTAAGAAAATGGAAAAAATTTAAAACGGCGTGCTAAACTTAATTAAAAATAATTTTTCTTGGGGACAACCTGCTCGAGCTCCTCTCCTGTTCCTCTCTTGGACAGGTGCTTTCTTTCCCCCAATAAATCCATTCTGCTCATAGAAAAATAGTAATAACTTTTGATTTTCATTACTGAATCTTAGAAAACATGGTCATACTATTTGTCATATTAAAAATTAAAGCAGCACAACCGTGTCACAAAGCGCGGAAGGCACAATCGCAGGTTGCCCCTGCGTACTCACGCTGCACATGTAGGTCGGTGGGTGTGACACAGTAACGTTAAGGCCCGGTTACCGAGCACGGATGCTAGCACGAGCCGCGAGGAGAACGAAGCTGTAGGCCCCTCTGGGTGGGAGAGGAAACCTATCTTTGTCAAGCTAAAAATTAAAGGCAGCTGCGTTCAGCTCTTATTTTTTGAAGGTTGCTTTGATAGAGCAACTGGGATGCTTAATACCACCTTTTAACAGTTAACATTAAACATTGCTAGTAAACTGAAAATCAGCTAACATATTGTTCAGTTAACTAAAAATTATTCTATACTTTTACAAAACCTACATATTAAAAATGTATCACTCTAATTCCTATCTATGTTTAAGACTAGGAGCTGGCTTTACTCAAGCCACAAAATTATGTGCAAGTGGAATCACCTTTGTACTCTTTAGTGTCCCAGAAATGTTACTGAGACCTAAGGAAGATAAACTGGAAAAGCTTCAGGTGTACCTCTCAGTGAATGAGGTAACGCTTGGCACAGACTTGACGGTACATGTACAAACGTAAAGAGAAGCCTAGTCCTGCCCCTAAATAGCCACGTGACCATGGTCAAGCTATGGACGCTTTCTGAACCTGTTTGCTCACTACTAGTACAATAAGGGAACTAGTACACTTCTACCATAAGATAGTATCTTTATTAAAAAAATTTTAAATTTTTTTTTTTTTTTTTCCATGTGTAGGGTCTCACTACACAGCTTGGAGTCTAGTACAGACCTGTAGTAATCCTCCTGGTTTCTGCCCCTTTAATGCTGGGATGACAGGCCTGTGCCACCACACCAGGACTCTATCGCCAGCTCAGTGCACCCAGGGGCGGGGCCAGAACAGCACACAGTGCCAGGCAGGGATGGATTCCTGGCCCCTGTGCTTACCTAAGCAAGTGCTTAATCTGTTAAACTACATTGCCAGCCCTTAGTTTTTAAAAAGTCTTTTATTTATTTATTTGGTTCAGGGTCTTCCTATGCAGCTTGGACTCAGTGATTCTCCTATCTCAGTCTCCTCAACACTGGGATTACAGGAGTGTACCAATTTCAGGGCTGGCATAGCACGTAGTACCAGGGATGGAACCTGGTCCTTGTGTTTACCAGGAAGGTGCTTAGATCGCTGAGCCGTCTCCCCAGCCCACTATCATTATTTGTAACAAAAAGTAATCTTCCAGGGTTTTTTCTGTATCAGTTCTAAAGACATGTATCAATGTATTTTATAAAGCTGACAGTAAGATGAAATAGCTAAATCACAATTGGAGAAACACAATGAAGCAAAGTTCTTGGCTCACATTCCTAGATCCTTCTAAATTCTCAAGTCAATTATATGAGAGAATGTTTTATAAAAGGAAGCTACAAAACTGTATATTTACTAATGAATAGAAAGAAACAGTACTAAATACAAGATTCACTCCTACGTGATCATTAATCTACTTTACAGAATAAGAAATGGGCCTGTGAGATAGCTCAATGGTCTGAAGCACAGCTTAGGCAAGTTTAGGTAACTGCAGGGACCTCAGTTCGATCCCCTGTACCATGTGCTGTGCCAGCCCCACTCCCAGGGCAGGTTGAGCTGGCCTTAATATAAATAAAAGTTTGGTTTTGTTTGTTTTAAAAAAAAAAAAAAAGCTTTTAAAAAAAAAGAATAAGAGAGAAAAAGATTATATATTGGTTTTGAAAAATAACACACTCAGGGGAGCTGGGGAGATGGCTCCGAGGCACAAGTGCCTGCTGAGCAAGTGCAAGGTCGTGAGTTTGAACCCCAGTCCCACAAAAAAAAAAAAACCACACTCAGACTGTTAAGTATGTTAAACCAAAACATACTGTTAGGGTTTATGTCTAGATGTGTCCCCAAAGCCTCATACAATTTCAGATGGGGCTTTTTCAGAGGCGGCTGAGGTAGAGAGTGTGATCCTGGGATTACGGGTGTGTGATTAGTAAATCTGTCCACCGGCTGGTCTGACAGAGTTCTGGCTAGGATTAAGGGTGCGAGTGCTAATCCCACCCTACGCTGGGGAACCTGCATACCAGGGACAGAAAGAGGCTTGTCTCTCTCTGCTGCTTTTGCTCCCTTGTGGGCGCCATGAGCTGCTCTCCTCTTCGATGGCCTCTGCCAGGCCACCCTGCCTTGGAGCCAGCGATCAGGGACTGAAGCCTCGACACACTGTGAGCCAAATAAACTTGCCCTCCGTTGGCTGTGGGTGCGGCTTTTTGTCTCAGCAGCGAGAGCAGTAACTAAGCATATGAGTATTCAGACGTCAGGCAAACTCCATAGAGTTCTTACTTTAATCTGCACAGCATCATAGCGGATTTGTGAGAACTCGCGGAGACCAAAAGACCCTCCAACCACCAGCAACTGAAACAGAAAACAGTTAAACGGGAAGGGCAGAAGGTGAGAATGGCAGTGCAATGGGGAATAAACTATGAACAAGGAAGTGAATATATCCAGAGAATCTTTCTGATGTACAGAACAAAAGATCACTAGTTAGACTAGAGGGGCAAATTCTGGGGGCTGTACTGGCAGTATGGAAGCTGAATATATTTCCAAGTAGTTTGGAAGAGATGGAAGAGGAGTATTATTAGCATGTATTTGGTGATTCAAGTTCCCCTCTGTATGTTGTTGAATAATCTAGAGCACCTGGGAGCATTGACATTTAATGTTTGTTTTTTTTTTTTTTTTTTTTGGTCTTACATGAGCCTACACCTGCATCCTCACATCTTTCAGGAGCTCAGCGCAAAATTCTATGCAGCCATATGAACACCACAGCAGCTTCAAACATTGCATTAGACAAATAAATGGAAGCACAGCAAGCCCTCGCGGGCGCCACGCAGTGGCGGGTACTGTGCTCAACACCCTGTAAGCAAACTAATCACCTAGACTGGGATTAACTGGTTTCTCTGCGACTGAGTTTTCCCAGCAGTGAAACGCAGGATGGTAACCACATTCCTGCCGCGGATCCTGGTAACTAACAATGAGATGGGAGCCGAGCAGACCCTGAAGTTCTCCAGCGGCCCCCGCTCCTTCCCAGCTTAAGAGTTTCCGTTTCTTCCCTTGCAGACTCGCCGAAGACCCGATGCAGCAAACCCGGGGCCCTCGCGCTCGCCCCGCGGCACTCACCAACATGGGGACTCCATAGCGAAGGGTCTTGTTCTTTCGCAAAGCTCGCAACGCCGCGGGTGGGAACATGACTGAAGCCTTGGCCCGCTCGGCGACCCCACCGGTGCCCCAGCGGCTTCCTGGCAGTGCGCTGCCTTGTCCTCTCCTGAGAACCCTCCGCCAGGCAGAAACAATCGATTTAGGGTTACACGCTCCCTTATCCGGCCAGAAACTGAGCCCACGGATCTTTAGTTCCGGGACGCCGTGGTACAGGCGGGATTAAAAGGCAGGAAGGTGGTTTGCTGTTACTAGGAACTAAAAGTGGAAACCAGTGTCTGGCGTGTTCCTAGTCTTGACTACGTTTTCTTAAAAACTCCCTGGGATTTGGCCTCGCAATAAACTACTTGTTGATTGGGAAAATTTACCAGTTTAAGAGAACAGTTGGAAAGTAAACCGTTAGAAAGTTTAGGTTGGAAAAATAAAAAGCTTAGCCTGAATGTATCCAGTGTTATCACTGGGTCTCTAATGCGAACCTTTTACTGCAAGATGACCTCTAATCGGGTCACTTATTAAAGCCTGTTTTGCACGGTACGACAATCGTAAAAAATGTTTTTGCTTCGGTCTTTCTGGAAGATTCTAGAAACACAGACTACGATATTCTTGCCATAAAGAAACGCGCGATCTAATGGGCACACGAGTGCACGTCGTAAGGACTGTGATAGTTAGGGAACGAAGTCCCCAGGGCTTTTCTTTGTCAGAGTCAATCTGGAAGCTTCACCTATAGTGCAGACGGCAGAGTAACGCTTCCTATTTTATACCTGAGATTTTCCCGTCTGTTCTCTCTGTAACGCCCCTGAAATGTTCCTGGTTTGCCGCCTTCCCACCTGTTAAAAGTGGCCCCCTGGGCGGTCTTTATCGGAGGAACTTCAGATTTACCTCTTTTGGCTGTTCCAATGATACCTAGGCCCGTAACAATACAGGGTGAAATTAAAAACAGGGAATCTTAAACCAGTCCAACTATGGGAAGACATAAATACCGATGAGACTGCCTGATTCTGCTTGCAGTGCTGTTTCCTTAGCAAGATTTAAGATTCTTTACGACTTTCGTGGAACTCCAGGGGCACCATCAGCATGGAGTACTTCTAGGAGCACTGCCTTTTGGCCACCGTCCACTCCATATTCCAAGCTGGAAAGGATGCTACTTTTCAAGGGTTCCGTGAACCTCATCTTCATTACACAGCTCCTGGGAAACCAACTTCTGTGGCCCCTCTACTTGTACGGGCAATGTAAATGATCCCCTCAGAGCTCCAGCATCTGATACATGACAATATTGCCACACTGGTTATCTAGTGCATAGATTCACTGTCACTGTGACTACATAAAATCAGGAGAAAGAGACTACGTCAGCTTGGAGTTAAAAGTTGGGGAGAGCAAACTGATCCAAGGGCGACTCCGCAGTAATCAGCAGGGCAAGGCTTATTAAGACAGCTTGCTAACCCCTCCTCCCACACCCTATTTCTCCACTTCAGAGGGAGAATTTTCAAATATGAGGACTGGAACTGAAAGGTAGGAGGTCATATCCCAAATAGAACTGAACTTTCTGTAGATTTTTTCTTTTCGAGGCAGGTGTCACTGTGTAATTTAGGCTGATTTTGAATTCACTATGGAGCCCTAGCTGCCCTTACACTCTTGGTGACCCTCCTGTGCGCTGGAGTCACAGTGGTGCACCGCTACACCCCGCTAGAATACGGCAATATTGATTGAAATTCACTCCTTGAAATTCACTCATTTTGTGGCTTCCGTAGATGTACTCCAGCTTAGACTTCTACTGCTTTAGGCTTGTAAACCTTAAACTGTGAATTGCACCTCCGGGTCTCCTGGAGAACTGTGAAACAGACTACTGGGCCCTGTGGCTGGAGTTTCTGATTCAGCAGGTCAGGGACTGGGTTTGAAAAACCTGCCTTTGCAACACACGCCAAGGTGACGCCCATCTGCTGGTTTGTGAATTTCCCTAGATAAGCTCCATTTTCACTTCGGCATCAAACTGTGGCTGTAGATAACTTCCAGTAAACCTCCAGAAACAGAGTCTTAATGAACATTTTTCTAACCTCTCACAATCAAAATTCCAAGTTTTATCTTGCTCCTCTCCATTCAATCAAATTTGTATTTCTAACATTAGGGTATCTGAGAGCCTGCTTCCAGTTCAGTCCAAGTGAAACTGACAGAACTTCCCAGTGTTCAGCTAGAAAATCTGCTGTTGCTTTTTTCTTTTTTTCTTCTTCTTCTTCTATTTTTAGGGCAAGGTCTACAGGGTGTTCAGGGTCTCAATACTAGATTGGACTCGTAGATCCACCTGTTTATAGCCTCCCAAGAACTGGACTCACAGGCGGGTGCCACCACGCGCAGTCTCAGTTGCCCTCTCAGCATGCCTGGGGCGCGGAACTCACACAGCAGGCCTGGGACCAAATCCCAGGCTCCTGCGTGTGCTTGCAGCAGCTTTAATCCAATGACCTATTTGGCTGGCCCTGAAAATCGGCTGTTTCTCCTGTACACCTTTATGATAGTGACCATGAGTATTGTTTTCGAATACGGCCATCTACTATGCTTACTGTACCTCTTTTATGGGCTACCAGCTGGACAGTGTTGGTGAACCTATGACGTGCCACAGCACTGGTTGTATTATTGAAAGTTCTGAAGGTTTTGCCATCACGGCTACATGATTCCTAAGTTCATTCCCTGTTCCAGCACTGACCAGCTGCATCTTGTGCAAATCACTAACTTAACTGTGACGCTAACTCACCCATAAAAATGAGAATGCTGATGCTGCCTTGCCCAGTTGTAAGAATCTGACGCTGGTCACACAAAAGTGCAGCCAGTGCAGTCCAGTGAACCATGGGGAATAGACGGACTACAGTGTTCTGGGTGAATTCAGGTCCTAAAGGCACACTGCCTAGATTGAACTCCCACTTCTGGCACTTCCTAGCTGTATGAGCTGGGCAAGTTACTTCACCTCTCTGTGTACCTAACAGTTGTTGCGAGGCTTAAATAGAGGTGAGGGGTCGGGAACAACCAGACTACAGATAAAAGCTTACTAACTGCCAGCTTCATCATTAGCAGCACCTTAGCGTTCCGTCCCGCACCTGTGCAAAGCTAAGCTTCGAAGTGCAGATTTCATCTTCCCACTGTTTTGTCAGGTGTACTCTGAGAAACTGGCAGAAAAACAAGGTATTTATTCAGCAGCATTCAAGGTGAAAAAAACTACAGAAATTCAATGACAAATTCAACAATATTTTACTGAATTCCACAATACAAGGCACAGTTAGATACATTATCTCATTTGCTGTATCCGGCCAACTGGTAAAATTTCAGGTTATCAGAGCTTTTGACAGCCTCATTAACATACTTAATCTGTAGTGCTATTTCCTAAATAGTACGGTTTTATGCCCACGTTTACCACGTTACTGGGCACCTATATGATCTGAGATACGGATTTCTCTATGTCCAGGGATGTAAGCTGACATGAGAATCGGGTAGAAAGGAAACAAGACAAGGTTTGCAAGGAAAATATTGTAAGAACACAGACTGAAGGTAAACTGCACATTAGTAAGAAACTCATTCAAATCAGCATTATAGATAGAACATTAAAATGAGATCCACTTCTACGCCATTTGCAAATATGCAAATCAGGAAGGATAATCTAAATTTCTGGGATTACTCTAAATTACGAAGGGGTGTGTGTGTGTGTGTGTGTAAATACATTACTCATGAAAATAAAGAGAATATTAACAGTGAGGAAAGCTTTCCATGACAGGCCTGTGTTTGCTGTATGTTGATTTTTTACAAGTAGCAATGCCATTTTAAAATACAGGTTTTTATCAAGTGCAGATCGCATGCTTTGTAGTCTACAAATGAACTTAAGAGAACACGGCAGTTAGTCTGGTTCCAATCAAACTAAATTCCTTAAAATACTGTCTTCCTTTACATAACTGATCTTTGGGATGTGAATGCTGGTCTCAAAAAAGATTTGGGGTTAAAAGAGGAATAGAAAAAGAGCCTTACCCCGGAGAACAGCCAGCCCTAACCTTACTGTGAGAGGCAGAGAGCTTCAGAATTCAAGGGTCTGCTTCTAGTGACGTTAAGAGAAATAGCCTTTAGCATCAAGATCCTCCCGTTACATGTATTGAACAACTGTAGCTCAGAGCAATTACATTTCATTTATCTTTCTGTATCCAGAACCTAGCATGTGGCTGGCACTCAGGCTGAAGGAAGGAAGTGCTCATCTGTTCAAAGCAAGTTTCTCTTCAAAGCAGCTAGAATAAAATCTTTTTATTGCCGCTACAGAGACGACGTGGATTTGAGTTCTCCACGTTCTTGAAAGTCTAGTTTTTTTCACTTCGAATTTATTTACATAGAATTTTGTTTTGTTTTGTTTTCAGACAGGGTCTCACTGTGTAGCTCACAATGGCTTTGAACTATTAAGCAGCCAAGGCTGGCCTAGAACTCAACTATGTTGATCTGACTGAATACTGAGTCTTTCAGGCTGTTCAATGGACTCCCCCAGTCCAGTCACCATGCTTGCAATGATCTTTGGCTGTCCACCAATTCTGGTCTTTCTTGAAAGCCCATGAGCGACGGAAATGTACTGAGATTAAAAGGACAGTTCTGTGGTCATTCGTCCAGTGCAAACATTCAAAACAGAAGTGAATAGGCCCATCTGCAACAGCAAGACACCCTGGCACCCGTCTGAGTCTGACTCAGCTCAGTCAGCTCACGTCTCTGAACCCTCACCTCTAAGACAGCCATCCGGGAACCCTGCTGGCTGCCTTGAGCCTTCCGTGTCCTGTACTTGCTTTGTAACAGACACGTAAGCTGAGGCAGTAGTCACGCGTGTTGCTGGAGGCTGAGCCCTCTTTGCTTAGCACATTAGGAGCGAAAGAATGTCCGGTTCCTGCTCTGTATCTACATGGGAGGCAGAAGCTCAAAACGCAGGGCTCTATTACTGCTCACGTGACAGGCTTCACTTTGGCTGGAGAAATGTCTGTCATTCAGCAGTTTTAACAATATCTAGATTTCAATACCACAAAACATTTTTAACTAAGGTTGTACAACGGAATCACTTGAGGAAATGTTAGTGCTTGCTACTGAAGTCTCAGACCCACAAATCCCCGTTCTGCCTGAGTTCCAGCCTGGGCATAGGAGTTATACAATCAATGAAGGTGATCCTAACCTGAGAAATGGGAGAACTATTAACACAGAGTGGCAAGTCTTAAACCGTAGCCTCAATCAGTTACCAAGAGGATTCTGAAAAGTTTGCTGAGTGCCACGTGCAGTGTTTCTGACTCAGTATCTCTGAGATGCAGCTGGAGACCTGCTTCCTAACAAGTTCCCAGGTAATCCTGATGCTACCGTCCAGAGACCTCACCTTGAGAGTCACTGGTATGGAGGCAATGTCACTGATGCTAGCACCTGCAGTTCTCCTGAGGGTAGATCTTGATTCGATCACTACCACCTACAGAATACTAGAAGTTAGTACTCTCTAGTCTTTCACATCTATAAGAATGCTTAGATCGCAGGATTGTGACACATGAACAACCAACAGCGTACACCCATTCAAGGTTAGCACAGACCCTGGCATAGAATGCAGAGACAAATAAAACGTTTTCCAGTATACATGGCTAGATGTTTCAATTAATCACGTGAAATCTTTCACACAAAGGAATTAAAGATGATTGAAACGAGGAACATCTTACTAGAACAGCACGTATTATATTTGAGACAAATACAGAGAAATGATTTAAATATAGGGTCTTGAAAATACCTGTAATTTTCAAAACATAGAAATATTAGCTCCAGTCTCTGCACATGAACTGTTGTATCAGTTATGATACTGATACCTCATCTATTATAATTTTAATTTTCCATCTAATTAGTGTAATGAACAGCATTCATGTATAAGACTTTAAAATATTTAATTTTTAAACAAATCTTTTATTTATTTATCCGGTACAGGGTCTCACTATGCAGCTCCAACTCGCAGTGATCCTCCTGTCTCAGCTTCCCCAAGTGCCAAGCTGGGATTACAGGCATGCACCACCATACCCAGTTTGGGTGGCTGGCATGGCATACCCGGGGTCCCAGGGCCTACACTGCATGTAGAAAATGGGGATCAAACCCGGGTCCTTGTGCTTGCCAGGCAGATGCTTAGATAGCCAAGCTATTTCCCTAGTCCAAAATATTTGATTTTTGAATGCTGTTTTATTTCCAAGAAAATCTAAATTTTGGTGCAACAGAAAGCAAAACTATCAAGGATGGGCTGTGTTTATTTTGTATACAAACAAAAACATCTAAATTGTTTTCTACTTGCCATCTGCTCCATTTTATATGTCCCAGATTTAATGCCCAAGGCCTAAGGGGCATCCTGGGAAGTGGACAGGCCCACTGAGGCTGCCGAGTGTGGCAGCTCGTGCAGGGAGGGCAGCAGTTAGGCCTCCAGCGTGGAGGGCTGAAAGCTGCAGCGCGGCTGGTGTTGCTGTGACGCCCACCATGAGTCTCACTACCTGAATGGGCCTCTACCAGTACCCAACAGTTCAGCGTGAAAGGCAGAACGTATGCCCGGGCTAGCTACAGCAAGGCTCTCCCCATATCAACAGTTGACACAGAGGCAAAAATCCTTTACTTTTAAACGCCATACTTTTCCATTCTAGCCTGATGCCACTGGGTGACGGCTTTTTCTGAACTACTAAAAAATACAATTGTCATCTGCACAGCTTTGTCCTGCATCATATTCTGCATGGTAACTTTTTCTCAGTAGCTACTTAACCGGGTGATACATAGTTCCCTTAACATTTCATCCACTGGTCAAGTCTCTAGTTAACTAGACTGTCAGCTCTCAAGGGTCCTGAGTGTGTTCCCTTTCTTCATGGGAACTTTCTGAACTACCCCAATTGCCAGTAACTTTTCTCTTTCAATATAAACCTGACACCAACTTCCATAGTCCTACTTAGGTGACCACTTGTATTTTAAGTATATTCTCAATTGAACCAAAAAGCCCTTTAGGCTGAAGGTTACGTACTTTACTTCTCAGCCCAGGTCTTCACAAAGCTGACATTCAGGCATTATTTGTTAAAGCTGCCCTTGCTAAAACTGGATGTAACTGATTATCTGAAGAAAAGTTCTCATACTCTTTTTTTTTTTTTTTTTTTTAATTTTATTTATTGTTTTCTTGTTTCAGAACCTTTCTTTGTTTATTCACTCATTTTTATGGCCGGCTCAGCCTGCCCCGACAGCAGGGCTGGCGCAGCATGTGATGCCGGGGATCGAACCGCGGTCCCTGAAGCCGCCCAAGCTTTCCCAAGCAGGCGCTTTAGACCACTGAGCCATCCCGCCGGGCCCCAAGTTCTCATACTCTGATGTTAAAATGATATAAAGCCTACAGTCTGGCACACTGCCTGAAGAATGGCAAGTAAAGCCAGGAGTCCGCCTTGGTTTAGCTGTCCTCAGTGCTGTAAAGCTAAGTCAAATACCACACTGACAGGACTCTTCACGCTGCACCGGCATCCCTGGGATTTCCGAGCTTCCATTCATCCATATTCTGCCCTCAGGAGGCTTCCCCAGGAAACACCCACAAAATAAAACCCACTTTTCCCTTTCCCTGAAAAAGTTAATTTGTTAAAAGCCGTTTTTTAAAAGCCTAGCAGTCTAGACCTTCACTAAACCATAACAGAGCAGATCTTCTTCAGGTTTTGCCTGTGATTAGAAACCAGAAACACTGAAAGTTAGTCTGAGAGGGTTCAGCTGAAGGACGACCTCTCATCCTTTTAAAGTTGTCACTGGCTTGGTTGGCTCTAGGGCTACAGACCTGCCCGCAGGCATCCCAGCTGATCCTTTCATGTACTTTGGGGCACCAAGAAATCGCTAGGGCAGCCCAGAGGTAGTGTTGTGACTTATCTTTAAATCTCAGAGTTCCTTTTTCTAACATTCACTAAAACAGAGCTGTTTATGGCACTGTACATCAATTTTACCATAGCTATTGTGAAAACCAATATTGTTCTAAGACTTTCAATTTGGCTGCTCATTTTCTTAATGCCTCTGACTGGGCATTAGCTTTAAAGTTTACTCTGTTATTCCCACTATATGTGATCTACAAGTAGTTCTTAAATATTCTTCAGTTAAAATCATGCCTTGATCACAAACCTAGAAACCAGAGTATATTTCTTACCTCATTAGTTCTCTGTAAGACATTAGTATTATATTATCACATATGCACATGTGTATATGTATTTGGTTTTTTAAAAAAGTAAAAAGCTCTTCTCAATACTCTGTGTCCAAAACAGGCACCCACATATGTAATTAGAAATTAGAAATTATTTAAATAAAGGCCACAAACACTTCTCAAGGAAGATCATTAAAAGAAAAATCCCCTCCTCCTCCTCCTGTCTTACAGCTGGCTTTCAAGGTATGCCAGCTAAAAATAGAGGCATCACCATGGTGACAGGAAGACTGGAATTTTCCCTCTTTGGGCGGAAGCTGAATTTCTATTGGCAGGCTGGTAACATATGCCAGTCCTCACTGGTTCTAAGCAAGTCTTTTCTTCGGCTTTCCTTCAAACTATTGTTTACTCTCCCATTAGAATATGAAGACTTGGGGATTTTGAACAGCAACGTTCGTGGTGGGAATCACTCAATTTAAATCATATTCTGGCTATGTAGCGTGACGGAAAGATACGGGAGAACAGCAGGGGAGGCAGGCAAGAGGCACGCTAAGCTCCCTGGGAGCTGGGAGCACACGCCTCTCAAGGCTGTCGCCGGTATCTCACGAAGGCCCAGGCTGCTACCACGGTGAGGGCTAACACTGGCAGCAGCACCATCGCGACAGGAAAACCACTCAGCTCCCCGTCACTCCGATGGCTTATAGGTCCATTTTGTACCTGCAACTGGAAGGGAAAGAACGTTCACTCTAGTGACCACTGTGTGTCTGTCCCAATGAGACGGGGCATCACCTGAGGCTGAGGTTTGTAGGCCACATGAAGCTTGCACAGAAATCCCTTTGTCCTGAGCTGGTGTACCAGTGTAGACTCCCGGGAGAAATAGGGTGATGGGGAGGCCTTCAACTCTGTTGTCCTACTGACCTAGCAGGACCAGGGGAGGGCGAGCTTTCTGTCTGTATGTACTGCTCACAGTTCCCCATGGGTTTCACACCAAGAAAATAAAAATGTGAGGTGGAAACTACTGGTTCTAGCGGAACACAGATACCACTGAGCAGGGAAAGGGAGACAAGGGAAGGAATGTCCTGGAATTGCTTCCTTACAAAGACTGTCTCCTCCAGAAGGCAGTAAGCACAGATCTAGGCAGTGTCAACATAAGCACACACCGTTATTTGAAAAGGCTTTCTGATCTTCAGGATGCACTCCCTCCATTCCAAGTAGGGTCCTGCCCTTCATGACCTAACTTATAGTACTAGACAAAGAAAGGCTCGGAGGTAAATAGATAAACTGTGCTATCATTGCCATTTTCGGCTGCCTAAGTATTTCCTTTCGAGGCTGGATTGCCTGGCTATTTTGGTCATCTTTACCAAAGATGGCCCTCCTTAATATCAATTTTTAACAGCTCACTTATAGGAATCATGGTGGCATCTTCTTTTGGTTAGATTCAACCTCTTTGTTTTAATCTATGAAGTTCTGACCCTGCCCTCTGAAAGGCAAGATTCCACAAACTACCTTCGCATGCTCTCCACTGCTCTTCGTCCTTCACTTAGTCCCTGACGTGCTGTCCTGACAGAGCAGGCCCAGCAAGAAGACAAGTTTCCAGGCAAAGCCGATGCCCCACCACCAAGCCCATTTTATTAGGAGTCACTATCATGGGTCTCATAAAGGAGCACCGCGGTAACTGCCCGCATCCCTTCACAAGGAAGCCTGACCCCATGCACTGCGTGCCTGTCCTTGCTCGCCTTTATTATTACACGCATCTTCCCATAGGTTAGAAAGAGAAGAGCCGAGGCAGAAGCCGTTGATGACCAATACTGCCTCTTTTGTGAGTTTGTCTTTCACCCGACACCCACAGTCTGCTTGCAACCCTGGCTGCTGCTTTCCAGCTATCATGTTTTGCTGTGCCATTTTTTATGAGCTCCTCTCAATCTTCGGTCTCTGAATCCTCACTCTCGCTGAGGGCAAAGAGTGCACCAGTGTGAGAAGGAGCAGCTGGGAAGGCCCAGGGAGCCGTGTTGAGGATGCACTCCGAGCCTCGGCGCTGGGGAGGGAGGCTGTGTGCCTCTCTTTCTTCCCTCATCTAAATTACGAAACACGCTACGAAGGAAGCAGAGGCAGGGATGGGAGCTGCCTTGACTCAATTCTGGGCACCGTCCCCTTTGGCCTAGAGCTTCCTTTGAATGGTAGGGCTTTGATCGAGAAGGCACAAAGCTGAGAAGAGTTCATAGCAACGACAGCAAAAAGCAAACAGGGAGAAGCAGAACACCGTACCACCTTTGTAGGTGGTTTATAAGCAAGAGTAACGTGCAGGCACGTGGGTCTTCCCTAACAGGAAGTAAAAGTGACTCTGATTCTGTTTTTTACCTACCTACAGGGGCCAGGAATGCACTTAGTGGCACAATGCCTGCCTGGCAAGCCCTAAGTCCCAAGTTCAATTCCTGATTCAAAAAACTGATTGATGACCAAGTACTACCTTGAAGGTAGGACCTGTATTATAAACATTCACATATTTTTCTTTCTAAGTGCCATGGGACCCCAAGGACAAGCTCTTCAAAGTAGTGACAGTAAAAAAACAAAACCAAAAACAAAGGCCACGCCCGTAGCTCGCTCCCAGGCATCTGGCGGTGTGGCACCCACCCTGTGTTGCACTCGCAGGGACACGGCATAGCCTGCATTACGGAAGAGGTTTACCGCATCCTGGTGCAGCAGGTTCTTTAGGTCGTGGCCATTCACCTGCCGAAAACAGCAAGGAAGAGTAGTAAGAAAAGCAGAAAGCGAACAGCTCCCGAGTCAACGGTTCCCCTTCCTGCGGTCCAACTCTGCAACCCCCAGCCCTCCAATAAGTTCCTTAGGGCAAATTCCAAGAGCTAGGAGCGCAGGCAGGCAAAGTCATTTAGCATAACTGTTTTCATTTTCAAAGTTAGGTTTTTTCACAGCTAAAGTTCCACAGCTTGTTTGAAGAAAGCCCTGGTTATGATAAAATAAAGTGGCTTCTCCTTAGCTTCCAGGCCTGTGTAGCGGCAGGAATTCTGCGGTTAGATCTGCCTGTCTCCCAGGTTACCACCCCATCCTTTATGTTCTTCATCGTCGGCGCTGCCCCCTTCAACTCTGGAAACAATGCTACGAAACTCTCCCGCAATTTATTCTGATATAGTGCAAATCCATACTAGTCTATTCTGGTGGGCTTTTCTATGGTTACCCCTATTCTCCTCAAGTTTACCAAAATTCAACTTCCTATGATGACACAGACCTTTAGGAAAAAATCGGAATAGGTCACCCATCCCACTCAGAGGCACGAGACGAGAAGTAACGCTGAGGCTAACTGCCGGCATCAGGCGCGGCCCTGCCACCAGAGGCGACGTTCTACACTGCAGCACAGCCCGCCCAGCACAGGACCAAGTATCTTTCACACGTGGGAATGACATCAACACCGCCGCAGTAACGCGGTACATCTGCTTTGATAAGACCCGAGTTTCACGTACGTTATCCCATCTGGTCTTCACAGTGACACCGTGGGGAGACACTTTTTTTTTTTTTAAGAATTTTATTTATTTATTTTTTTTTTCTTGTTTCTGAACTTTTACTTGTTTGTTTATTTATTTTTATGGCCGGCTCAGCTTGCCCTGAGGGCAGGGCTGGCGCAGCATGTGGTGTCGGGGATCGAACTGCGGTCTCTGCAGCCGCCTGCAGGTGCTTTAGACCACTGTGCCATCCTGCCGGACCCCGAGAGACACTTTTCATATTGTCTTCCCTGAAGACATGGAAACCCGGGGATACCAGCGAGCACCGGAACCAGGGCCAGCATTTTGAAATAATGGAAATTACCCTTGTGTTTTTCTGTTCCTTTAATGCCATGGTTCCTCCACCCTAGCTCACCAAGTATCCTCTGCTCAGATGAAACTCAAGCCATCAGGTTTGTAACCCTGTCATTTTCTCCTAACCGCCCCTTTCCAGGAGGTTCGTAACGTTTCCTCAATCTCCTACTAAGGCCTTTGGTGAAATTGTCTCTCAATATTCTTACCTTATAGAGCATCTATTCTGAAGTTAATAGCTTCCAGCTTCATTCCACTTAGTTACCAGCTGGCTGACATACACTTAGAATTCAGTATTAGCTGTGTTTCAACTTCAACATCTCAAAGTCTTCAAAATAATGATCAGTTTATACTATTTATATTTCCTATTCCCTTATTATATTTCCTCTTTATCCTCACCACTCTGTATGTGGATATTCCACTAGACACTAATTCAATATATCCAAAGCCTCAGGGCAATTCTCACAAAACTAGACAATCCTGAATTGCTTTTTATTGCCAATACCGTCTCTTTAGACTTGACTGTGGACATTTTAAGCAGATGCAATATGGTGCAAAATGCTGCAGTCTTCAAAACAGAACAACGCTCACATGTGGTCTTCTTTCCTATCGTTTTATTCCTCAAAACACGAAGGGTATTGGATTTGGACACTCTTACTGAACAACTGTAACTGTCTTTTTTCTTAAATTACTGATTTTACACCAGGTTCCCTCATTCTAACTTATTGAAACACTATGTCTCCAGATCAATATTAAAAAAAAAAAAAAAAAAAAAAAACTGGTCTTTATGGCTGGCCAGATACTTCAGCAGACAGAAGTGCCTGCTTAGGCAGAGTGCAGCGGCCTGAGTTCAATCCCCCAAGGTCCTTGCCAGCCCTGCCCGCAGGGAGCCCTGACATAGTGACTGAGGCTGGGCTTGGTAGTACGAGCCTGTAATGCCAGCACTTGGGGGCTGAGAATAGGAGAATCACTATGAGCCCTAGCTACACAGTGAGACCCTATAGACCCTGTACTAAATACATAAAAATAAAAAAAAATAAAAAAACATCTGCTTCTAAGCTCTTAAATACTCCTTTGAGAGAAAACATAGGTTATCACTATCTTTATCTCACACATAATCAGGGCCTAGGAGAATCTTGACAGGCGAAACACGGCAAAAATAGTGCTACAGACTGAAACAATGCCACCTATGACACGACATTTATAATTTAGATTTGGTAAGACATGCTCTTAAGAAAGATTCTGAAAGCTGTGGCGCATGTCTATAATCCCAGCACTTAGGAGGCTGAGGCAGGAGGATCAGTGAGAGTTCAAGACCAGCCTGGGCTACAAAAGAGAGCTCAAGGCCAGCTTGAACTGCACAGCAAGACCCTGTCTCAAAATGACAGAAAGAAAGAAAGAAAGAAAGAAAGAAAGAAAGAAAGAAAGAAAGATTGATTTTGAAACTGGGCAGTGGTACATATGTATAATCTTAGCTATTTGGTGGCTGAGGCAGGAGGATATCAAGATAAGAGTTCAGGATGGCAATTGAGCAAGACCCTGTCTCAATATTAAAAGCAAGGACCGAGAAAGTAACCCAATGGTAGCATGCTTGCCTAGCCTGTGTGACCCCTTGGGTTTAATCAAGAGTACTTCCAGACAAGGAAGAAAATAGAGGAAGGGAGGAAAGGAGAAGAGGAGGAGGAGTGGAGAAGAAAGGGGAAGAAACCCAGAGACTTTATATAATTTAGAAGAGAAAATTTAAAACAAAATTATAACACTATCTTCAAAAGGATATACTTATCTTATGGAGACAGGTTCAAAATCTGGTCCGAGACAAATACTCAACTCTCTTACCTAAAACTCCTAGTATGTGTGTCATTGATTTACTTCAGCCTTTTTCTGCCTGATTCAATTCATGGTGGAATGTGTAATTTTCTCCTCTTTAGACCATAGGCCATGGCCACTGGCCCATGTCGGGGAAAGGCTTTACCGTGAAAACCCTGAATTTCCCTCTAAGGCAAGCTTTCTAAAACCAGTTCAAGCTGGGCCTATTTCATAATCATTTCCCCTCCCTCTGTATTAAGTCAATCCGTAGGGTCCAGTTTACCTGCCTGTGTAGTTGTTGCTATGCCTGTGGAGAAATAGCTAGTTAGAGCTTTGATCAGTAAGTGTAAATACAGCTTATGCTCTGTAATGCTTTTACACAAAGGTTTTTATTTTAATAATAAAAGTTTTGTTCTAAAAAAATAAATAAAAATAAAACCAGTTCAAACTCTGAGGGACATACCAGATAGATGACAGGTCACCCTCTGAAAACTCACTTTTTATATCAATCATCTGTATTATTTCTATGTAACAAGCTGACCATCTTTAGGTAGACTTGACAGTTAATTAAAAAATTCTAAGCCACACATCTGAAAGCATCATAATGATACTGTAGCCAATGGTTGGGAAAAGAAAAGAAAGTATATCCAGAAGTATGCTATACACCATATTGCTTTTTAAAACTCTTATTTTGTTTGAATCCGGCAGTAAGCTTATTGTAATTTATAACAGTTATCTTTTATATCTTTCCCTGACTTTACCAACAAGTCCATCTGTTAAACATATACTAAGCACTGTGCTATATAATACAAAATGCTAAAAGAAGACACGGCTCCCACCCTGGAGAAAACTCAAGAAGACAATAAAGTTAATGAGCACTGTGTAATAAGAGACACTGGCCAAGTGAAGCAGTACTCAGTTGATGCATATCCAAGTCAAACACACGCCAGCTCTTCATCTTGGGCTCACAGTGTGACGAGGATGCTTAATCCCCATATTCCTTCCTTGAAGGACGAACTTGTACTCTTTTCAAAAAGACACCAATCAGTATCTGAATCAACAGAAGAGAGCTGATACAGTAAGGAAAGAGACAAAAATCTCTTTTCCACACGTAGGGCATTTACCTCTCTCTATTGTGGTTCTTGGATTTGGGCAAGAAACTGTGCATTCTGCATTCAATTTGCTTTATCTATCAACTGAGGAGGACACTGTCCTCCAACTCTGAAGGTGGGGTTGGAAGACTGATCAGGACAACCGCTAGCCAACCCTACAATCTGGATATTGCAGATCTGAGAGGGCAGGCAGGAAGCAGCCCAGGGAAGAGCGCAGAGGCTAGGGAGTCAAGGAACCACAAAGAAAGCTGAAGCCAGTTCTCACCGAGAGGATCTTGTCACCTTCCTGGAGCCGCCCATCCCGAGCTGCAGCCCCATTCTTTTTGATGCTGCTGACGTAGATGCCGCTGTCATTGGAAACATGCTGCTGATCTGTCCCTCCGACAATGTTGAAGCCCAGCCCTGAGAAAATCACAGAAGAGTAAAGGAGAGGGGGCAAAGAAAGAAAGAGATTAGAGGAAGAAAGAAGAGGAGGTGAAAGCAGATGGGAGAAGAGGGAGAGAGGGAGGGAAGGATCTTTGGAAGAAGAGGCTAATAAGCCAGACCTCAAGATGGACAGTGGAACAAGGTCAGTAAATATCACCCACTGGAGCCAATACTGCCTACAGTTCCCCACTCAGATCAGGTAAGACTGAAAATAGAACACCGAGGTCAGATGCCTTGTTGACTATATAAAGATGTATACACAACTCATAAAGAGTTGTGGTGACTCTTATAACATGTAGGCGTAACATTCATATTTAATTTTGATCCTATTGAGGGCATTCATCAGAGAACCTAATTCCTGGCATTAATGTGACAGGAATAGCTGTGCTAAAGAGGAGTCATGCTTTTAATCAATTGTCAAATTAGTCACTACTAATAGAACAGGAAAGAGACTCCTAACCAGACCCTCTCCTCCATAGTTTTCTTCTCCCAAGATTGGTAGGATTTTAGAAAAAGTGTTCATGGGAGTTTTTGTTTGTTTGTTTGTTTGTTTTTTGTTTTTTTCTGGTACTGGGGATCGAACTCAAGACCTTGCACTTGCCAGACAAGCGCTTAGTCTACTGAGCTATCTCCCCAGCCCTTCATGGGAGTTTTTGCTTAATTTTTTCTATTTTCTTTTGGGAGAGGGAGGACAGTGGTATAAAGAAAAATCACAAAACACTTATAAAGGAAGACCCATTACAATTACAGCAGACTTTTCATCTCAACCTTAAAAGCCAAGAGAACATGAAGTGTTTCAATCCTTAAAAAAAAAAAAAATTCCAACACAGACTGATCTTCTACAAAATTATCTTTCAGAACTGAGGGGCTGGCCAAAAAGCTCAGTGCATTAAAGTGCCTGCAAACAGATGCAGGACCTAGGGGGTTCAACTCCTGGGCTTGTCATGCCAGCTCCGTCCCTGGGGCACACTGAGATGGGAACTGAGACTGGGCATGGTGGCACACACCTTGGGAGGCTGTAAACAGGTGGATCACTATGAGTCTGATCTAGCAGTGAGACCCTGAATACCCTGTAGACCCTTCCCTAAAATACAAAATAACTAATAGAGAAACAAGGTCTTTCTACGATAGAACGTTAAAATTAATGACTAAAAAACCAGAACTCCATAAATTCTCAAGGATTAAAGTGACACTGAAGCCAGCAATGCCAAAAAATCTAGTACAATGAAATTACCAGGCAGAGTGGGGGGGGGGGGCAGGAAAAAGAAAAATCTGTCAATGTGAATGGTTTCAATTTCCCAATGATAAAATATAGATTGGCAGAATGAATTAATAAACAAAACCCAATAGTATGCTGTGTACAAGAAACATTTGGTTAAAAAGAAATCTGTAGACTAAAAATAAAAAGATGGAGCTGGTAATGGTGGCACATGCTTATAATCCCAGCACTCAGGAGGCTGAGGAAGGGTAACTGCAAATTTAAGGCTGGCTTGGGTTACATAGTAAGTTCAAGAACAGCCTCAACTAGTGAGAATCAATCTTAAAATTAACCAATCAATGAATCAAATGTCTGCACATGGGGAATCTGAAAACAAGCAGTAATAGCTGTCCTATTTTTAAACAATGAACTTTAACCCAAAATGATCAGAAGAGATCATTTAACGGAAAAACTCAACAGGAAGATAGCAGTTATAAAAGCACCAAACACCTGCACATTCATCTCCATAAAACAAACACTACAGATATAAAAGATGAGATAAATATCAACACAATTATACTGGGGGGCCTTGATACTCAACTGCCCCAAAAGATCAAAGAGACAAAAATAAAAACAAAGAAGTGTGAGGTGAAACAATAAGGAACTTAATAGATATCTACAGTATGATCGATTCAGCAACAAAATACATTGTTCTCAAATGGAAATTTCTCTAAAATAGATCACAAAGTAGCCCATGAAATACTAATAAATGCAAAAGTACTGAACTTACTCCATGTGTACTATCAGATCAAAACATGATGAAACTAGAAATCAACAGTAAAAGAAACTACAGAAATTATGTAAACTCATAAAAATTAAACAATACACTCTTGAATAATCACTGGGTCACAGAAGACACTGGACAGTTCCTAGAACCACAGAAAATGGCAACACAGTACACTCTACGAGAAGCTAGGCGGAACAACAAAGCAGGCCTAGGAAGGAAGCTTAGAGCTGTGGATGCTGACATTTAAAAAACAAAGTGAGCCCAAATAAGTAACTTAATAATGCATCTTAAGGTCACAGAAAAACAAGAACCCCAAGCCAAAAACAGCACAAGGAAGGAAATTATAAAGATCAAAGTAGAAATTAATGAAATTGAGATTTAAAAAGCAATACAAAGCATCAATGAATTAAAGATAAAATTCTTTGAAAGAATAAAGAAAACAGAAAAATCCTTATGTAATCTTAACAGAAAAGTAATCAATACAATTAGAAAAGACCAAAATCAGTGCAATTAGAAATTAAAATATTAATCTTAACAAAAAAACCAACCCAAATCAATGCAATTGGGAAATCACAGCAGATATTGCCAAAATTCATAATGCAATTAGAAACCTGTACAGTATGCCAATAACCTACAGAGAAGAAATGGAGGAAATCCTTGATGCATAAGAATTACAAAAATTTAGCCAATAACTGTCAGTGAAATTGAGCGATAACATTTTTTTTTAAATCCTGCCAATAAAAGGCCAGGACCTGATATATTGACCAGAACAATCCAATAACAGGCAATGAAATTAAAGCAATAATGCTTTGTTTCTTTTTGCGAAACCAGAGATCAAAGTCAGGACCTTGCACTTGCCAGACAGGCACTTGTGCCCCTGAGCTGTCTCCCCAGTCCCAGCAATAATTTTCTTTTTACATATATTAAAAAAAAAATCAAGAAAAGTCCAAGATCTGACTACTGACTGCTGAATTCTACAACAATTTCAAGGCAGATCTGATGTCAATACTTTTCAAACTCTTTGATGAAACTGAAAGGGAAGGAGTAACTCTAAAGTTATTCCTGGCTGGGGCCAGGGAGAGAGCTCAGTAGAATAAGTGCTTGTCTGGCAAGTTTAAGGTCCCGAGCTCAATCTCCAGTTCTGCAACAAGAAAGAAAAATAAAGCGCCTGCTTGGGAAAGCTTGGGCGGCTTCAGGGACCTCGGTTGGATCCACGGCACCACAGGCTGCGCCAGCCCTGCCCTCGGGGTAGGCTGAGCCGGCCATAAAAATGAGTGAATAAACAAACAAAGGCTCTGAAACAATCAATCAATCAATCAATCAATTAATCAATCAATAATTAAAAAATAGAAGTAGACTAATCCAATTTAATAAACTTAGACACAAAAATCATCAGTAAGGTAGTGTCAAACAATACTATAAATCATCATTCTTTATGATCAAGTAGGATTTATTCTGGGAGTGCAAGGATGGTTCATCATATGCACATCAATAAATGTAACACATCATATAAACAGAAGCAAAGATTTAAAAAAATCACATGACCATCTCAAAAGAAACAGAAAAAGCCTCTAACAAAGTTTATATCCATCCTAATAAAAACCCTGAAGAACACAGGTATACATGAGCCTTATCTCAGTATGATAAAGACAATTTATTACAATCTGATTGCCAACATATTAAATTGGAAAAAGCTAAACACTTTTCCTCTAAAAGCAGCAATAAGACAAAGATGTTCACTATCCCCACTGTTGCTTAATATAGTATTAAAAACATTGGCCAGAGAGCAATCAAGTAAGCAAAAGAAATAAAAGGGCAACACATAGGAAAGGAAGAAGTCAAATTATCACCTTAGGTGCAGATACATGATCAACACAGACGACCAAAAATCCCAAAAGATTTCTAGAATAACCAAATTAAGTAATAGAGCAAGATACAAAACATAAAAAATGAATCGCATTCTTCTACAATAATAAACTCACTGAGCACAAAAAAAAAAAAAAATCAGAAACAGTGTCATTCACAGGAGTATCAAGAAAAATTACATACTTAAGAATTAGCTTAACCAGGGCCAGGGAGATAGCTCCGTAGCACAAGTGTCTGACTGGCAAGTGCAAGGTCATGAGTTCAAAAACCGATCCCGCAAAAAAAAAAAAAAAAAAAAATTTAACCAAGGATGTGAAAATAAAATCTATATGAAAAGATTATAGCTCTCTGAAGGAGATTAAAGAGGACATAAGACAATAAAAAGATATGCCCTATTCCCATACAGGCAGAACCAATATTATAGACAAAATGGCCATATTTCCAAAAGCGATACACAGATCTATTGCAATGCTGATCAAAATACCAATAGCATTTTGCACAGAATGAGAGAAAACAATCCTGACATTCGTATAGAACCATAAGAAATCTAGCATACCAAAAACTCTACTTCATAATGAAAAGTCTGAGATATCGAAGGTCCCTGACTTCAACTTATATTATAAAGCCTATGATTAAAAATGAAAATGAAGCAAAACAAAAAACCCAGCACTATACTGGCCTTTAAAAAATGCTATAGGAAAATATAACTTCTTTACAAAACTTGGTATTCATATACAGATGATTGAAACTAAGCCTATATCTCTTACCATGTACTAACGTAAAAATGGATCAAAGATAGAAACATTGAAACCAAAATATTGGAAGATCAAAGAGGCAAACCTCTTGAACACAAAGGCATAGGCATGTACTTTCAGAATAGAATCCCAAGCGCCAAGAAACAACTAGAATCAACACAGGGACCACATTAAATTAAAAGAAAAAGAAAAAGAAAAAAAAAACTTACGCAGAGCAAAAGAACCAACCCAAAACAGTTTATATATATGAGGAGGAAATTTTTCACTAATCCTTCAACAGTGGAATAATAGCTAGAATATACTGTATATATATAAAAAAAGAATATACTGTATAAAGAATGCAAAACATTAGACCCCTCCAAAATAAAGAACTCAATGAGAAAAAGAACAAATAAATTAGATACTTCTCAGAAGAATTACAAATACATGAAAAATATTTGACATCTCTAGCCATTAGACATGCAAATTAAAACATACACTGAGATTCCATCTTACTGCAGAAAAAAAAAATGCTTATCATCAAAAACTTAGTGAACCAAATGCTGGAGAGGCTGCAGGACAAAGGAACACTTCTACATGTTGCTAGTTGCATAAACTAGTACAACCACAGTGAAAATCACTAAACTCCTCATAAATCTAAAACTAGAAATTCCATTCCGCCCATGTATTCCCCTTTTAAGCATCTTTCTGCAAGAGTTAAAGACATCATATTGCAGTGATGAATACACACTCATGCTCGTAGCAGCACAACCAAATAGCTAAATCTTTAAGTGACCTACAGGTCCATCAACAAATGAGGGGTAAGAAGTGGTTGGTGTCTGCATTCTTGGGGGCTGAGGCAGGAGGACTGTTGCAAGTTCTAGGCCAACAGTGAGTGTAAGGCCAGCGTGAACTACATACTGAGACTCTGTCTTTAACGCTGCACCAAACTCAAGTGTGGTGTTTGTAAATCATAATATACTACGCTGCCATAAAAGACACACGTAACTCATATAAGGAAATGGACCCATTTGAGGCCATAATGTACAGTGAAATAAACCAGATGTACAAGGTTAAATTCTCCTATACTCAATAAAAGCTTGGTAATAGGAAATAGGGCACTAGCTAGATCCTTTGCCAAAGGAAAAAAGATCACAAGAAGAAGGCAGAAAGCTAGGAGGAGTGTAGGAGGAGAGCGGAAGGGGGAAGAGAAACGTACAGAGATGCACTCTCTCCATGCACCAACTCCTCATAAGGAACATAGCCATCGCACGATGTAAACGTAAGAAAAGCACTGAAAAAACAAAACGTGGCAGTATCCATGTTAAAAAAAAAAAAAAAAGCAAAAGAATTAATGAAAGAAAAGCTTGGTTGTTGGAAAACTGATGAACTTTTTACCTACTAGAAAAAATAAAAGTTGATTCAAACAAAAAGGAGAGTACTGTATTATGAACACTACGGAAAAGAATTCCTGGAGAATACTGTATCAGCCAGCGTACACGAACCAACACAAAACGGACAACTCCCTGAAGAGTAGCAAAACTGATTCATCAAGTAACAGAAAATCTACATATATTCTGAACCAATGGAACTGAATCAATAATCAAAAAACTTCTAGCAAGGAAAATCCCAGATGAGATGGCTTCATTTGGTGAACTCTACCAAACAAAGAATAATTAGCAATCCTTCTCTCACATTGCCAAAAATAAACAATAGGATATAGGTCCTAATTCATTATATGGAGCTAGCACTATTCTGATACCAAAGACATCAGACAGGAAAGCAAAAACTATGCAAGACCTCCCTTACTAATATTGATACAAGACACTCAGCAAAGGACTAACAGAGTTTGACAGCATATTAGAAGATCCATACGGCTGGGGAGATAGCTATGCAGTCTAAATGCCTGCCTGTCAAGTGCAAGGACTAGGTTTGATCTCCAATACCACATGCCATGCTGGCCCCTGGGGGCAAGTTGGTCACTAAAACCAGGTATGGTGGTGCATGCCTGTAATCCCAGAGCAAGGGTGACTGAGACAAGAGGATCCACCCATCCCTCTCACACTCACACACAAAAGGCCACCACTAAACTCTGTGCCTCTGTGGATCCAGCCTGCCACCTGCCCTACAAAAACCCTCAGAGCCACAGGGTCCCCACCACCCATCACTCACCTGTGTGAGCTCCTTCCTACTGACTCCTATACACCACTGAACTCCGAGAAGAGTTCTCTTGCACTGATTCCTAAATGTCACTGATCCCCAGGCTGAACAGAAACTCTCCGAGAGGCATGCATACAAAGCTGCAGGGTTACAAAGTGGCCAGAAGGAACTGCACACTGAGCTCAGGCTGAGGCACACAACAGAAGCAGCTGCAGACATTATCACAGAATGAAGGCAAAGAGACTGAGGACAGTCTGCTTCTTAACCAATTCGTCTGTTCTCCTCTTTCCTCCAAAACAGCTGAAGGAATCCTATCAGAAGGTAGAAAAAAACCTGGGCCACAGCCACAGATGTGCAGCTGAAAACAGCTTGTCCAGATCCACCTGAACCTCCACTCCCCTTACTGCACACTTACTAGGGAGCAAAAGAAAGAACTGTACCAGGGAATGAGCTCAGGAACTGGTATCCTGGCCACAACCGTGGAGGATGGGAGAGCAGCTGTTACAGCTGCTATAAGCCAAGGTTTCCTCACTTAGAACTACGGGGGAATAGTGCATAGTACTGGTGAAACCCAAGTACAAGCAGGATCAAGAGGACTCCTCTCTTCTATGTGTGGGTTTTCTTTTTTCCCCTTTGTTACATATATGTCAGGTGTATGTACGCGTGAAATGGGAAGAAGAATTAATTAATACTTCCAATTAAGTCCTTCAAGTCATGCCAGGCTTAACCTTGATCAAAGTTGTGTATGAAGGATTCAAACACAAACATTCTACCAGTACAATAACTGACTCTATTCTTTTTACAACTTCTCCTAATTTTCAATTACACTTCTGGTGGTTGGTTCTGTAGAAGCTGATATAATCAGTGGTTGTTGTCTCTTTGTAACCCAAAGAAAAAATTGATCCCGTTACAGTGAGTAGGCTGAACAGATGTGTGATCATTAAAACATAGCCAGAGCCAAGGTTATATCACAAGGAGATACCCATGACTTAAAAATTAGTATCAGAGATTTTCTAGCTAAGTGGTCTTCAATCCTCAGTGCAAAAACAATAAATAATGTGAGAAAACAAAACTCCAAAAATTCTTAATTCCCAGAAAGCTCATCTCACAAGCACTGAAATACAGAAAGGTCTGGGCAAACAATTCAAACATATGCTAAAATATTTGAACAGGGGTATAAGGGCCTGCCAGGCAAGCGAAGGTCCCAAGTCTGAACCCCAGTGCCACAAGAAAAAAAAAAAAAAGTATGAAGATATCAAAGAAAAAACTAAGCAATTCCATGAGGTATTTAGTGAACTTAAGAGAATAAAAGCAGACACCAGGGAAATAGCCCAGTGGTCTAAGTACCTGCCTAGTAAACACAAGAACCTAGGTTCTAACCTTGGTACTGCACGCCTTCCTGGACCCAGGTAGAGCCTGTAACTGAAACCTGGTGTGGTGGCGCAAGCCTGTAATCACAGCACTGGGACAGGAGGATCACTCTAAGTCCAAGCTGCATGGCGAGCCCTATAAATAAATCTTAAAAAACAAACAAAAAGGCAATACAAGCAAAGTTGACTGAATTAAAGAAGACAATGACAATATAAAAGATCATTTAATAAATGAACAGCTTTGAAATGGAAAAGTGTTGGCTATGAAAAGTTCATCTGAAAGTGTGGGCAAAGGAAATGACCATTTCAGGGGAGAAGGTCAGAGCAAGCAGATGAGGTGGAGGTAGAACATCACGCACTCAGTGATGTTCTGATAGCAACAGGACTTTGAGGAAGCTGGAGCCAACACCTGCTAGATGACTCAAAAAACAAAAACAAAGGCGAGCATAAAAGAAAGACAAACACCAATTTAGAAATTATAGAAGCTAGGGAAAGAAGACAAGGAAAAGGGTATGTTATGCTTTGTATCTAGGTGTTCCCCCAAAGCCTCGTGTAGTCAGTTATGCGGCAGCTTCTAGACTTTGTGATGAGTCCATGATCCAGTGCTGGGATTATATGTGCGAGTGCTGCACCCACCCTAGGGAAGACAGAGAGAACGCAATTTAAGTAAGAGAGGAAAAATAAATTAAGTACGGGAGAGCCTCCCTTTGTTCTTGCTGTTGTCTGCCACCATGAGTTGCTGCCCTCTGCTAAGTGCCACTCTCTCTGCCTTGGGGTCAGCCAGTTACGGACTGAAACTCACAAATGGTGAGCTAAATAGGCCTTCCCTTGCTTGATTCTGGGTGTCAGGTATTTTGTCCCAGCAGCAAGAGAAAGGAATCAAGACAATAAAGATTTTTATTCCCTACAAACATATCAGAAAACCTTTTACATCTAGGGAAAAGATTCAAAGATAAAGGAGGCATACAGAATCCCAAATAGCCAAGACCAAAAAACAACTTCCCTATAATACATTACAATTGAACACAAAGGGAAAATATTGAAAGCAGTTACAGAAAAGCCATTAAGTAACCTCTAAGGAGAACCCTACACACAGCAGCAACTGTTCAACACAAACCTTAAAAGCCAGGAGACACTGACATTTTTTAAACCCTAAACAACTGCCAGGTGAGACTGCTACAATCCTGCAAAATTATCCTTCAAAATTGATGGAAAAATAACAAAAAGGACCTCAAGAAACCTATGACCACCAAGCCAGCATTGCAGAAAGTACTTAAAGGTATCCTTCACAGAGACAGCAAGGCCAACATCACCAAAAGCCCAGGGGAAAAAATATACTGGGAGTATACTTAAATCACAGGGAAAGATAACAATCCTCAGCACTTGAAAAATAATACAGTGAACCAACTGAGTAAATACCTCTCAGCAATAACACCCAGTGTCAATGGTCTGAACTCCCCAGTGAAAAGACACAAGCTGGCAGACTGGAAATAACACCCAACCTCATCTGCCCTGTGGTAGACACATATTACCCAAACAGAAATGCAGACTGAGGGTGCACTGATAAAAAATTGAGACTCCATGCAACCATAGCCTATCCTATTTTCTGACAAAGTGGCCTTCAAAACTGATTGGAAGAGATAAAGAAGGTAAGTACATCCTGGTAAGTAGAACGATTCATCAGGATAACATGCACCAAACGTTAGCACATCAGATATCATAAACTGCTGGACATAAATAGTTAAGACACCAATATATTCATATTGGGGAACTTCAGACCCCACATTCACAAACAGATCAATCAGATCAAAAATTCAACAAAGAGACATCAGAGTTGAACCACCATGGAACAAATGGACTCACCATACCTACAAAGTGTACCATCCAACAATAGAACACAATTTTTCTTAGCAGTGCACAGAACTTTTTCCAATATACCACATCTGGGTCATAAAGCATGCTTAAGGGAATATAACACGATTGAAATTATTTCTGCCATACTATCAAATTATTGCAGGATGAAACTCAAAATCGACATCAAAAGAAAGCACAGAAA